>ML847869.1:28015-40508 GCA_009831015.1 Picea engelmannii | reverse complement strand
GATTAGTGTAAGATCCAAGCAGTCATCCAAAGTGAAAGAGATCTAATGCATACATAAGAAAGTTATAATGATCAAATATGACACATACCATGATACCTCGGACCAATTACCTCATGGAGCAAGAGCCTTTTCTGATGCAAGCCTAAGCCGGTAGTGATGGAGGCTGGTACTGCTGGCAGGACAAGTCTGACTGAAAAGAAGAAGATGGGTCCTCCAGGACCATGCTCAGGTCGCTCCTGCTCTCGTACTCCATGTCTAGGACCATGTGGGCCTTGAGACATGATCTCCTAGTTATCCCTAGATATCGGGGATAACAGTGCCTTCAAGGGAATCATGGGCAATGTAGTTCGTGTGTTTTACTAGGATAAATTGATGTTGAATTAATGAGATGGTTTGGGCCTCCTTATGTATCATTCACCAATCTAAAACTTACCGACCGGGTGTGCCATAGATCCAACAAGGCGAGTTGCCAGGTGATTTGACACACGACATCCAGGGTAGAGGTCTTAGACAAATGATACCACTCAGAGATTGTCCTAATTAATCTATCAACCACTGACCAGCCCAGCGTGTATGAAACTTACTTCCAGCAGATCAAGACTAACTCGCAACTGGAAGGGTCAGGAACCGCACTGAGAGCTGAGAGGAATTTGTTTATTTTAAATAAGAAGTAAATAATTGAAATTGAAATGTGAGACTAATTACTAATCCACACTAACCAGGCCTCTTTCGAGGAGTTGAGGGGATGGTTTATTTGCCAACTTGAAATTGCAAGAAGTAAAGTTCATCTAGCAATTGAGTGTTACTTTCCAAATTGAAATCTAATCTGTGTTGTTGCAGTGCTTTGTGATAAATTGAAATACTACTTTAGCTTATATTTAATTATGAAAATTGAATCTAAGCTAAAATGCAAAATTTGAGACAATCACCAAAAACACCGTCCCCCCTGGGGGGATGAAGAGTAAGAGCTTGTAGCCCCACTGATTTTATTAAAGAACTTGCACAAAACTTTATGGAAATGACTTGTGACCATTCATTAAGGGGGTCACAAGTCTTTACAATGTTTACAAAATACTTATTTACAAAGGGGGGTGCCCCGGGGGGTTCCGGATGCTCCAAATCCGCCCAAAACGGACAGAACTTCCTCTTATCTGTTCGAAAACCTGCACAAAACAGCAAGCAAACAAGGACAAAAGATGCCCAAAAACACTTTGGAAGTGTCTTTGGTTATTCGTAGGAAAGCCCCAAAATTGACTAAGTAAACTAGTGTAAAAAAATTGACAAAATGAACTAAGAAGAGCAAGCTATAGAGATTGTCTCCTTAGGGTCTTTTTCTACTGTTTCAAAACAGCAATATAAAGGCACTCTAATTGCCAAATATGGAATTAAAGATTTAGGAAAAAAACTATCCTTTAACTTCTAAAAATTTTGAAAGAAAAGCATGCTAAAGGAGACTTTTCTTATGCTAGATCTAAGTATTTAGATGATGAAATTAAAACATGAACTCTAGATCTAACTTTAGATTTACTTACTTACTTAGATTAGAAGGATTTTGAAATCTGATGTATATCTAAGATAAAGTAACCAACTAGTAACCAAAAAAAAATTTAGATTTTCTTTTGAGGAGATGAGAAGAAATGCTTTAAAACCCTTGGAAAGCTTGGGCAAAATGGAGTCTTCTCGGCAGGAAAGAGGGGCTATTGTCCTTTTGAATCTTGAAGATGAAGAAGATGCAAGCAAGCTCCACCTCACTTCAAGTATGAGACCCTACAAGCTTCAACACCCTTGCAAACACAATGTCAAATAGTAGTATCCTTTACATATGAAATCTAGAAAGCATGTTAGTCAAGCAAGAAAGCATGAATTCTTTGATTACATATGAGAATCAACAAGATTTAAGATGCAAGCAAGCTTAGAAAATCTTGTTAAAAGAAAGATAATTGATTTAAGAATCAAACAAGTTTAATAGATCAAAGCTACAATTTAACCAATTGAAAGAAATGCATCAAAACAATTTCACCTCATAGATTGGTACAAGACAATGAGCATCCACACATGAGATCCACACCAAGTTTGCCTCCAAAGCCTTTCTTTATTCACATATGAAAATGATAGTACAGTTTACAATATGAAAGCAATCATTAGCCCAGCTCCTACTAACTCTAGCAATGGGAGGATGCTTGCTTAAATAGGAAAATGGGAGAAAGTTCCCATGAGGGAGGGCGCACCACTTCGAGAAGAGGGCGCACCAAGTGTAAGACAATGAGCAACCAAGTCTAAGGTGAGGGCAGCCATGTGTCCCCCAACTCCATGGATGCCAAGTGTGAGTGTTTTGGAGGAGGAGGAAGGCGCAACCTCTTAAGAGGTTGGTTGCCCCCTTTGGGAATGCGCCACCTCTCAAGAGGGGCGCACCTCCTTTTTGGTATGTGCTTTAATCCATAACCCACATCATCCAATCAATCTCAATCAAGTCGATTTTGTCTCTATTGATTGCCACCTTGACTTTTGGAGCTCTAAATCATCTCAAACATGTCCCCACATGTTTCCCCAAAATTAGCTCTTGCTGATTTTATTTGACGTTTTGGGGTTTTTTGAGCAAATTTGATTTTTAAGTGATTAAAATCACTATTTTTGCTCAACTAAGTGAGTACTTAGGTAATATGGGTGTTCTAGGTCCAAAAATGAGCATCCCCATGGCATATGAAGTCCCCTAGTACCACTTTTTTAATACATCTTTATTTTTTAATTAAAAATTGTCGAAATCTGCCAATTTTTTTAATTAACTGAAAAAATTAAAAAAAAAAAATCCTAAGGGGGACTTAGCACATTTCCATAAGAATCTAGGAGTATGTTTAACATGGTAATATACATTAGACACTAGGCTTAAATCCATGCTCAAGCCTAACCATGAGCATATACTCTGACTCTGAAGGGATTGAGTGAAAAAACTCATAAATTATAAATTGCCTGGAAACGGCAAAATATAATTAATAAGTGAAAAAACACTCCAGAGTATAACTCATGCTTAAAACTAAGGTGGCTAAGACATTTTACAAGTTCATCATGCAACATCTCTTATTACAATTTTTTATGGAAACGTGAAAAAGTTTGGTCTTTATTGACCGGCTGAACTTCTGAACTCTGAATTTTGAACATAAAAATGTTCAATCTTTGGCGGCTTACTGGATATTCACCCTAGTGCAACTTGGTGGATAACAGTCACTACACTTGCTGACGCGACTTCTGTAGAACAACTTGTCCCAACCCGAGGCACATAAGAACTTCCCTTATGACAGGACCAGACTCTTTTGGAACAGACTCGTAAAAAACACATGTTTGACTCTGACATCCCTTCCCGACTCCAAGGGCCAAACGGCCACTTGCTTGACTTCGACCTCTATGTTGTCCGTAACCTGACCTTACATGCTTTGACATATGGACATAAACCCAACTAAGATCGTTTCGAACTAAAAGGGGAAATGACAGCGCTAACATTACTAAGAATTGTCTTCCCAGAAGGGAAGAATACAAGAAGAGAAATAGCAAAAGACATCATGCCCATGCAGTTGAAGATGATGAGCCACCTACAAAGATGACTAAAGAAAGTATTGAAGATTATGTCTTATTTTCCGCCCTCTCAGGATCTGTGATACCTGGTGAGGATACTTGGCTCATAGATAGTGGTGCTTCTAAGCACATGATAGATCAGAGAGACATTCTCTCTAGCCTTACAGAAAAGGACTTTCCCCAGAAAGTCTCACTTGGAGATGACTGTCAGTACCCTATCAAAGGAATGGAAGAATCCACTTACAAACTAGATTCAGGAACTCCGATGAAGATGAAGGATGTACTGTATGTACCAGGTTTGACGAAGAACCTACTTTCTATCTCAGCTTTAGATAAGAAAGGATTCAGGGTTGCATTCATAGATGGAGAAGTTCTTATGTGGCCTAAAGGAAAAACCATAGAAGATGCAATTGTTATTGGAATAGAAGAAGGTGGTCTGTATAAATTAAAAGGTCACTCAGATGCAGCCTTGACTCACTCCACTGTGAGTCCATATGAACTTTGGCATAGAAAACTATGCTCACATCAACAACAAAGCTTTACCATATGTAAGCAAGGCAGTCAGAGGTCTACCAGAATTCAAAGTTGATCATGAAGGTGAATGCAAGGGATGTGCACAAGGAGAGAACATAAAGAATCCTTTCCCAAAGAGCAACAGTAAAGCAGAAGAAATCTTGGAGCTCATCCACTCAAAATGTATGTGGTCCAATGCCATCAACCTCTCTAAGTGGGTATGTATACTATGTGTCATTTATCGATGATTATTCTCACAAGACTTGGGTTTACTTCTTGAAGTCAAAAGATGAAGTACTCGTAAAGTTCAAGGAATTCAAAGACTTGGTAGAAAATCTCTCCGAAAGAAAAATCAAGATATTGATGTCGAATAATGGAGGAGAATACACCTCAAAAGAATTTGGAAGTTTTTGCAGAGATGTCGGGACTAAGAGGGAGCTCACCACTCCCTATAATCCTCAACAGAATGGTGTAGCAGAAAGAAAGAATAGAACAATAATGGAAGCAGTGAAGACCATTATCCATGATCAAGATCTTCCAATGCACTTATGCGTTGAAGCAGCAAGCACAGTAGTTTATGTCCAAAACAGATTATCCCATAGTGCACTTGGATTCAAAACCCCCGAAGAAATGTTCTCTGGAAAGAAGCCAGAAGTAAGCCATCTCAAGATATTTGGTTGTCCAGTGTTTGCACACATTCCGAAAGAAAGGAGAACTAAGTTGGATTCCTCAGGAAAGAAGGGAATATTTGTTGGATACTGTGAGGTCTCTAAGGCCTTCAGAATTTATATACCAGGTTACCATCATATTGAGATCAACAGAGACATAACCTTTGATGAAGATGCAGCACTCAAGAGATCAAGGAAGTGCCATCTTGAAGAAGTATATGAAGAAGAACATGTAGCTCCCATAGTTGCAGAACCTGTGAAGGAAGTTACAATTACCCATGATCATGAGATTCCAGAAGATCATGATATGATAGAATCTCAAGAACCTCCCCAGATGACGATCTCTCACAAGAGAAAACTAGCTTGGGCAAGGGAATTTATTCAAGATGAAGAGAAGTATGGTGCCCCAGAAGGAACCATGAGACAAATCAAGAAGCCTAAGCCATTCTATAGTTATATGGCATTGATGTGTGATCTCATAGAGAAGGAGCCTACTTGATTTGAAGAAGCCATTCAGAAGAAAGAATGGGTGGATGCCATGACAGAAGAATACCAGTCCATTATAAAGAATGATGTATGGGAAATAGTTCCCAGACCAAAGAACAAAGATGTGGTATCTTCCAAATGGTTATACAAGACAAAACATGTTGTAGACGGAAGTATTGAAAAATATAAAGCAAGATTTGTAGCTCGTGGCTTTTCTCAAAAGGAAGGCATTGATTATGAAGAGACGTTTTCTCCTGTAGCGAAATACACTTCTATCAGAACAATCATAGCTCTTGTAGCCAAGATGAAGTGGAAGTTACACCAGATGGATGTGAAAACAGCCTTCTTGAATGGTGTTATTGAAAAAGAAGTGTATATTGAACAACCACAAGGGTTTGAATTTGAAGATAGAAACAGTCATGTCTGCAGATTGAAGCAAGCTCCCAGAGCTTGGTATGGCAGAATTGACAGTTTTCTGACAAGCTCGGGCTTTACCAAGAGTAAAGTTGATTCTAACCTTTAATTCAAGGTTATGAATGATGAGCCAGATATATTGTTGTTGTATGTAGATGACTTATTCTTAACTGGAGAAGAAAAGCTCATCACAAATTGTAAGAAGAAGCTCACTGCACAATTTGAGATGAAAAACCTAGGCCTGATGCATTATTTCTTAGTTCTTGAAGTTTGGCAAAGCCCAGAGAAGATCTTCCTTAACCAAGGGAAGTATGCAGTTGAAATACTTAAGAGGTTTGACATGTTGGAATGTAAAGCCATGAACACACCCATGGAAATAAAGTTGAAGCTCTTGGTAGATACTTAGTCAGAATTGGTTGATGCTACTCTGTACAGACAGATTATTGGTTCATTGATGTATCTGATGAATACCAGGCCAGATAGATGTTTTGTTGTGAACACCTTAAGTCAGTATTTGGTAGAGCCCAGACAAGTACACCTTGTAGCTGCAAAACATGTGATGAGATACCTTATGGGTACGTTGGAATAAGGTCTCGGTTATACTGGCGATCATGATTTCAGACTGTATGGATATACTGATTCAGATTGGGCTGGAAGTGTTTCTGATAGAAAGAGCACTTCAGGATGTTGTTTCAGTCTAGGGTCAGCCATGACTTCATGGCAGAGCAGGAAGCAATCCATCATTTCTCTCAGCACGACAGAAGCAAAATACATTGCAGCATGTTACGCAAGTTGTGAAGCCATATGGCTTCGGAAGTTGTTGACAGATCTATTCGATCTAGAGATGGAAGCCACCGTGATTCTATGTGAAAACCAGAGTTGCATAAAGATGACGGAGAACCCTGTGTTCCATGATAAGTCGAAGCACATAGAAATCCGGTATCATTATATTCGTGATATGGTGCAGAGGGGAGCTATAAAGCTCCAATATGTTGGCACAGATGAGCAGGTTGCAAATGTGTTGACCAAGCCTCTATCTCGTGCGAAGTTTGAGCACTTCCAAGACAAGCTTGGTGTTGTCCGAAAGGACCTCCCTCAAAAGGGGGAGTGATGTTGATGATACTATAGTATCCTGACCAACTACGGGTAGCTCCGTTAGGAATTTATATCCTAGGGGAATGATCATCCCTAGGCAGATCCCGATGGTCCGATAAGGACGGTCTGTCAAAGTACATGTGCATGTATATGCCAGCTGTGGTCAATTGTGGTAGCTCCGTTAGGATTTTATATCCTAGGGAATCTTATGATTCCTGGGCAGATCTCGAAGGTCTGGTAAGGACAATCTGTCAGAGTACCATGTGGTAGCTCCGTTAGGATTTTACATCTTAAGGAATCTTTTGATTCCTGAGCAAATCCCGAAGGTCTGGTAAGGACGGTCTCTCAAAGTACCACAAAATGTTGTTGTTGCACCTACCTCATTTTGTTTCCATGTGATGATGATGTTGTTATCTCAGCCTCGTGTTGATGATGTTGCTCCAACCTCGTGTTGTTGATTATGTTGTTGTATCAGCCTAGTGTTGTTGATGATGATGTTGTATCAGCCTTGTGATGTTGTTGATGATGTATCAGCTTTGTACTGATTGATGATGTTGTATTAGTGTTATACTAATTGATGATGATGCTACTCCAGCCCCATGCTATGAAAGATGATGATGAGAAAAACATCTGATGATTTATAGATGTGCCAGTCAATGTTCCATATGTTGATGATGATGTTGCCCTCTCCTCTCTCATGATGATGTTGTATTGGGTTGTGTCAGTAGAATACCCTTCTTGTTAAGGGGGAGTGTTGAAAAATTGTAACTGCGAAGAATATTCTAATTATTATTGAGTTATTTTTTATAGATCAAATCCCCTTTTGTGGATTAATCATGTCAGGTCTTGTAAATGACCAAATCCCCTTTTGTGGATTGGTCAAACCATGTTTATATGGCGGTAATTGAGAAGTCGGCCCCTAGGGCTAATTAAAGCGGTTCTAACCACTACTTGGAGAAGTCGGCCCTGCTTGATGAAGAGACACAACCCTAGCACCTGCTAGCCAGTATAAATAAGAGTGGAAGGCGCCTCATTCACTCACTCACACTTCTAGTGCACATCGTTTGAAGGAAGTTGCAGTTGCAAGAAGGAGAAGAGAGGCGCATGCTCAGTCCTAGTCTTTTCTTGGTGGTTTTGTCTTGAGTCTTGGTATTGTATTGGCAATCTATTATTGAGGAAGTTTTTATTGGGTTTTCTCCCCAATGAGGGTTTCCCAGGATAAAATGTTGTGTACCTTGTGATTGTGTTTCTTTCAGTGATCCTACTTATGTTGTTATTCTCTAGTAAATTGAAAATAATCTAATAACAGCATTAAAACTTAACAGATTAAAGACCAAGATACTAGCATGAAAAGACAAGGCTGTTGTAAACACTTTTCTGCAGCAAATTATATCAGCCTACTGGCTGTAACAATCAATGTGTTACAGCAAGAAAATCAGCCACTAAAACTCCTCCAAACTTTGCCAAAAAGTGCGCTAGAGCAAGTAAGACAAGTGTGCAAACTTTGGGCAATTTCTAGTGGTTGATTAGAGAGTTATTCAAGCAATTAGATTAGAGTTTCTGCAACCCTAATGGCTGAAGATGCAAATTTGTAACAGAAGCAAGAACTATCCTTTTGATGGGGATGCCCTTGTGGCTGTAAGGTGCTCTAGGCACAAGGAACACAATCCAAGTTGTAAAAAGTAAATATGACAAGAAATTACATTTCCCAATGCAATATTTTGTTTCTCCAATGCAAGATTAGTGTCTTTAATTATGGGTTAATGGGGTCAAAAAGAAAGAGCTAGGACTACTAAACCCTTGGGGGTGTAAATCCTCTTACTTCCCAAGGTAAGTAACCTAGCTAGGGTTTGAAGATGAGGGGTGTAAATCCTCTTACTTCCTCAACAAAACCCTTGCAAAATAACTTTAAAAGTTTGATAAAAAGGTGGAAACTAGGATTGGGGTGTATATCCTTATACTCCCTATCTAGCCTTTCCCAAAACAACCTTAACTTGAATTACAAATGATAATAACAAAGTAGAAACCATACCAATCCAAGAAAGGCCTTTAACATGCCAAAGTAAACCTCCACAATAGCAAAAGAATGACCTCCAAGAGATAGCGCACCATCATCATCATCAACCATAACCAAAAAGCATTATTCCATAGCACAAAAGGCAAAATACTCCAAGTGTAGTGAAAATTTCAGTCCAAGTACTTCTCACAAGAGGGAGAGTTATGATTGAAATGAAATCTTATGATCTCTATTTATACAAAATGTCACCAGCATAGTTTGTCCACATAATTAAGGGTAAACCACGAGACTAGGGGTCAACAACCCTAATCTTGCCCCTTTTTACAAAGTAATATTAAACAATTCACTTGAATTTCACTTTTGCACAAAGCAAAACCCTAGTTATAAGGACGTCGCTCCTTTAGGGGGCGTTTTGGCACTAGGAGAGGTCGTTGGTGATGGAGGAGTGTAAAAAGGCTTCCCAAAGCCACATGTCAAGCATAAAAATAGCTTCCTTCGTGGTCAAAGCCTCAAATCCCTCAAAACGTCCTTGTGCCAATGCATGCCAACTTCACCACCAAACCCTAACCCCCCTAGGTGACGTCAAGCCTCTAAAGGTGACGTTTTGCCTCTCCTAGGCAAAACATTTGGCATGTGGGGGCCAGGTTAGGTCATCCAAGTCATCCTCTAGGCCTTCAAAGTTTGATCTTTCTCATCTGGCATGCGGGCCCTTAGCATCCACCTGTGGGCTTCAAGCCCCATGGAAGCCCAAGCTAGGCTTGTTCTTCCAAAACTGTCCACCAACTAGGTCATGCAAAGATAAATAAGCACGCCCTCCAAGGATCTCAAGTCATAACATCATGATAAGTGAATCCAATCAATAAATGAGCCACCTAAGCATGTGCATCAAAGATCACTATGTCAAACAATTAAGTGCTCAAAGACATTATGTGACTTGTCAAACTTGAATATGGGAGGGTTGACGAGGTGTTTTATTGGGTAGATCTTGCCTTAGGTCAAGGAGTGTTTCCAATAGATCCCTCTCCAAGCCATGTATAGTGAATGAAGTGGTTAGGGTCAAGACTCAAGACTCAATGGGCATGGGGTTTGTTATCGCAAAGTTTGTAGTTAGGATAAAAGATGGATGAAAAGAGATCAAACTGGCGTAACCGAACCAATCCCACCCACTGTCACCTCAATGGGAAGGTTCTTTCTATTTAGGGAGGTTAGGCCCAAGGGAGACATCCTCGGTGACTTGGGGTTTTGAGAAGGCAAAGGGCTTAGAAAGGCCAAATGATAATAATCCCCCTCACAAGTCACCACCTGATCAGAAAGTTCGGCTTATAGCCAATAAAGATAACCGGAAGTAGTAACCAAAAAGTATCCCTGCTCGAGAACAAAGCAACCATAAAACTACATGTGCAAGCTTACTTGTTGGTTAGTACTTCATATAATCAATGACTTTTCTGATAAATAATCAATTGAGCAATAAATATTGACGAAGTCAATGTTTGTACAATAGCAACAATTACAATATCACTTCTCAATAAATGCTAAAGAAACTTGGCCTTCAATGTAACAAATCAACACTTCATAGATAATGCCTTAACCAACCATTCAATTGCTTTAAAAGTAAAACGATAGCTGCACAAAGGTGTTTATAGCACAAGAAAGGTGACGACAGCACTAGGGTTAGTAGGGTTATGTAGGCTAGGGTTAGTATAGTTAGGGTTAGTTCAAAGGTATTGGAAGTTGTATGATCAAGTTACTCAACACTTGTGGCCTTAGATCAGTGCGTTCCTAGGGTATATGGAGTCAAAAGGAGGACGCAAAAGCTGAAGGATCAAATGATAATGGTAAAGACTAAGGAAAAGAGAGTTAACCCTTGAGGTGTTGCTATGGCAAGGCCTCAAGGATGAAACCCTAGGGGAGAAAAGTTCACTTCGGTGTAGGGGAACTAGGCCTCAGTGCTCTCTCTTCCTTCCTTAGCTCAATGGAAAAATGGCTAGCTCAAAAGATTGCATAAAACTAAGACAAGAAGGTTTGCAAGTAACGTGTTGCTATGGCAAGGCTTTGCCAGGCAAACCCTAGGGAAAATCGGCTCACCAAGGTGTAGGGGAACTAGGCCTTGATGCGTTTTCTCCTTCTTAGCTCAACAAATAAGAAAAACGGCTAGCATGGATGAAGATGGTGGAGTGTTTCTATGGCAAGGCTCAATCCTCTTCAACAAGGGCTAGAAAGAGAGAATAGAGTGTTGCTAAGGCAAGGCTCTATCTCACTTCAGCAAATAAAATGGCTTAAAACCTTGGTAGGGACATGAGACAAGGACCTTCAATGTGTGCTTGTCACCTAGGGTTTAATTCAGCAAATTATAACCATAAATGCAAGAAAAACAATACTACAACCATTCAATTAAGAAGTTTCGCAGAAATTTACTTACATTTAACCAAGAAATCATATAGCAAACCCTAGTTGTAATACCTTCCACCAAGAGATATGCCAAAATGCCAATAAAAGTCCAAAAATGTCTTCCTTCAACAAGTGTGCCTCACAATTTCAACCAATAGCTCCAAAGATAAGAGCAAATTTTAGACCTCACTAATGAGTGAGTGAAAGATGATGAAAAAATGAAGGTAAAAACCCTCAATTTATACAGTACAATGACCTAATTTCACCTTTTAGGTCATAAAAAGGCCGACAAGGCCAAAATACTTAAAATCATATTGTTTTACATTAAATGTTTAAATTAAAATACTAATCAAGCAATAGAAAGACGTCATCCCCTTTCTAGGGTGATGTTAGCCCTTTGAGGGAAAATGCAGCTTCCTAAAGCAAAACGTTAGCCCTCCTTGGGCTTCTCCAAGCTGCCACACGTGGCAAACTGCCCTGTCCATCTGCCAAAACCCTCATGAAGAAAGGATGATGTCATGAACCTCCTAGGTGACGTCCTAGGCCTTCCAAGGCCAACGTTCCACTGAAAAGGGCAGAATCCCCCTAGGTCAAGCTCTATCAGGGTGCCTCTGCAAGAATTCCTTCTTCTCTCTTGTGCAAACCCCTCTGTCCTGTATGTCCCCCCTGCTGGGGTCTCAGCGTCCATCTAATGGGCTCTTCAGCCCCATGGAGGTCCAAATTAATCATCTCCCTATGTGTACCTGTCCAACATGGTACCTGTCCGTCGGGCATGATCCTACACATCAACTGCTACGCCCTCCATGGGCTCATAAGTCACAGGGATCATAGCAATGTCAATCACATCTCATCATCAATATTATTAAACATCTGCATAAAACCCCTATTACCCCAGTTAAAAGCTCAAAGACATTATACAAGCCTGCAATACAAGTCTGGGGAAAGTGACAGGGCATCCTATTGGGCTAGTGTCCACTGGAAAAGGAAAGTTCCCTGAAAAGACTAAATCTAAGCCATGTAAGTGGGTGATGTGGATAAGGGATGTCCTGACAATGGGCACAGTGAAAGCAGGGGAATGCAAAGCTTTACCTATGGGTGCCTTTGTAGAAGGCGAGCTGCACCTGTCCTGGATGCAATTGTTTCCAATCCCATTCATGCCTTTTATTCTTTATTCTTGTTGCTTTTTCTTCAAGAGGCTAATCATGGGACATGTTATCCCCGATATCTAGGGATAACTAGGAGATCATGTCTCGAGGCCCACATGGTCCTAGACATGGAGTACGAGAGCAGATTGACTTGAGCATGGCCCTTGAGGGCCCATCTTTTCTTCTTCTCAGCCAGACTT
>ML847868.1:17110-34264 GCA_009831015.1 Picea engelmannii | reverse complement strand
GATCCCTGCAAGTGTAACATAGTTGCTTACTCCTTAGATCTCTTCTTGTAGCCTCATCTAATTTCCCTTTTCCTCTGTCCACTGGTCTAGTGTCACGGCCTCTCTGAACCATGGGTGGCTTAGGTGTGAACCTGTTTTTGTTGGCTGCCCCGACTAAATCTTTGGTGCGTTCAATGGCATCCTATAAGGTTATGGGCTTGAAAGCCTTAACCCATCCTTTCACTGGTTTTGTCAGTCCTTCTATGAACAACATAAGTAACCTTGATTCTGCCACATCCGGAACCATAACTAATACTCTTTGAAACTCTTCAATAAAGGCCTCGGTTGAACTTGTCTGTTTAAGCTATGTAAGCTCCCTAAAATGATGATCTGGGTCTCCCTTGTCAAACCTGTCAATGAGCCTTTGAGTGAATTCTTGGTAAGAGGTGATGCTTCCATGGCCCAAGGCGGTTATTCCATGAAACCACCATTCATGCACCTTTCCCATCAGATACATAGTTGCATATTTAATAGCTTCCCTTTCCTCCATAGGGTTCAATTGGAGGTATGCATCCATCTTTTGTACCCATGTCGTAACCGGAAGGTGATCTGATCCATCAAAAATGGGTGGCTCCATTTTCCCTGCTTTTCATCCAAGTTCACTCATACCTCTGTAACGCTCCTTGGATCTCTTTTCATCTTCAAGTGGAAGTACTCTCCCATAGAGACCTATCTCCTAAACCCTACACTCATGGTGTTGTATTCCCTCTCTGTTGTCTCCCATTCTTCCCCCAGATTTTTTGAATCTGAGACATTAGCTTCCCTTCTTTGTGTGTCAAGGAAGGTAGGCATGTATGGCCTAGGGGTGGATCTGCTGAGTGTATGAGAAGGAGTTTGTCCTCCATCATTGGAGCAATGCTCCTCCATTTGACCTTTGTGTATGGACTCTTCATGATTCCCATTACCTCCACGAGATCCACTAGCTTCATGGTTTCCACCATACAAGGGTGGATCTTTGCCATGCCTCTGCTCCATCAAAAACTGAGAAAGGATTCCTTGATGTTTATTCAGCTCCTCCAACACTGTTATCATTCTATCTTGTCCCCTTTGAACTTTAGTAAGAGATAAGTGGAGCTCAAACTGTCCCAATGATAAGTGGTTCTGCATTTCGACCAGTGTATGTTGTATGCTTTCTTGATTGCCTTTAAGTACCTCTTTCATTGTTTGAGCTACTTTATCTGCCAGGAGTTCAGTCTCTTCATACGTGGCATTTTCTGTCTCATGTGTCTCTCCCATACTGCCTTCTTATTCTTCTTCTTCTGGAACACCTGTTACTAGCTGAACCCCATGGCCTCTTCTTTTAGTGATCTTGTTACTTTTCACAGGCTGGCGAAGGAAATTCGCTCTGATACCACTGTAATGTTCCCAACCAATTTTTGGCCAAGAACTAGGGTTTTTGTTTGATGTTTGATGTTGAAGTATTTTGTTGAGTTTATTACATAGATGACATCACAACAAGTATGGAACACATGATAATGAAGTAAACACATAAACAGAGATAACAAGCTTTAGATCTGACCTTTATTAGATAGAATAAGTGATCTTCATACATAGATCTGCAGATCTGGTACAATATAGAAAATATAGAGACCCTATGTCTTCCTCCACTGAATATAGTTGATTACAATATTTATTTATTTCCCTTCTTCAATAGATTCCTTTAGATCCCTGCTGGTACGGCCCTGAATGGGTAGATCTGAAGCCGGTACGACCCTGGAAGGTTGGAACTGGAACTGGTACGGCCTTGACTGGCTGGAAATGCTCAATATTTCGAACTCCTAGAAAATGACCTCCAAATGTTACCAAAACACCCTCAAACTGTAGATCAGGGGCTCTGGAGTAGGAATGATGCAAGTTGGAGTGAAAACCCCCAAGGTTTCCCTCAGATTTGTGAGTATCCTCAATGGGAGTTGCGCCCTCCTTTAGAAATTCGTCCCAAGCCAAATAAAATAATCCAAGGGAGATACCCTTGATGTTAATGTTGCAAAAGGGCGCTATGGCCCTGTTATCGCACAGTTTGTAGCTAGCTAAAGGATAAAGGCCAAACTAACGTAACAGGAACCTTCCCCACCCAATGTCACCTCAATGGGGAGGTTCTTTCTATTTAGGGGGGTTAACCCAAGGGAGACGTCCCCGATAACCTGGGGTTTTGAAGAGGTTAAAGTATAAAAGTCAAGGGAAAAGCTCCTCCTCACAGGTTACCACCAAGGTCAGAAAGTCCTGCTAATCAGCCAATAAATGAAGTGTATGCCCAAATGAAAACACCTGCCCGGAACAAGACAACAGCAATACAATATATATGCAGGCTATAACTCAATGGGTTAGTACTTCATGCAACTATCTGACATTAATACATAAGCAATGAAACAACAGATATTAATGAGATCAACGTTTTGTCAATATAGCAATGTAGAAGTATCAATTCATCAATAACTATTGAGATGATGTAATCAACAATGTATCTAATCAACCTTTTACTCAACAAATGCTTTCAACCATCATCTAATTGCTTATTATCAAAATTTGCTACATCAAGATGGAATAACCAACTGTGACGTCAGCCTAGTTAGGGTTAGCTTAGTTAGTTAGGGTTTCAAAATTTAAAGTTTTGAGAGTTGGTTTGAGCACTATCACTTCAACGTTGTGTGTCTAAGATCAGTGCCTAAGGGTAGATGGAGTCAAATAAGGAGAGGACGCAAAATTGAAGGGATGAAGGCTAAGGACAAGAGGGAAGGGTTCTAGAGTGCTACAATGGCAGGGCCCTAGAATCAAAACCCTAGGGGAAAGAGGCTCACTCCGGTGTTGCTTAAGCAAGGCCTCGTGCTCTTTCCTCCTTCCTTAGGTCAAACTTGGCAAAACGGCTAGCATTTGAGAAGAGCTAAAACAAGAGGATCAGGTGAGGGAGAGTGTTGCAATGGCAAGGCTCTATCACTAAAACCCTAGAAGATGGATGGCCCTAGGTGTAGATAACCTAGGTCTGGGATGTCACCCTCCTTTTAACCTTTAAAATCAAGGCTAGCTTAAGGGAAAAAGTGAGAAGAGTGTAGCAAAGGCTAGGCTCTTTCTTCCTTCTTCAATGGCTAAAAATTTCTCTCTAAGGGGACATGAGACAAGGACCTACTTGTGTGCTTGTCACCTAGGGTTTTTAAATCAGCAAATTTATAAGTAAATGCAAGAATTATAAACCTACAACCATTCAATTAAGAAGTTTTGCAAGAAAAACACTCACATATCATGATGAAAAGCATATGCAAACCCTAGTTGTAAACCTTCTTTCAAGAGAAATGCCAAACATGCCAAGAAAATCCTTCCATCAACAAGTGCGCCTCACTTTAAAAGACCAAATACCCAAGTAGGGCGCAAAAATCAGACCTCACAAGAGAGTGAGTTGTGTTGTTATCCAAATGAGGGAAAAACATCCTCAATATATAGTGTATCATGACCCATAATTAAAATTAGGTCATTTAAAATAGTCGACAAGGCTAATAACCAAAATCATACTGTTTTTACATTAAATGCTAAGTAAAAGACCTAAATGAGCAAAAGATGAGACGTCAAGCCCCTTTGAGGGAGACGTTAGGCCCTTTTGGGGCTAGTCCAGCATCCAGAAGTCAAACGTTAGCCCTTCCTGAGCTCCTCCAAGCTGCCACACGTGCCAGCCGTCCTGTCAAACTGCTACACACTCAAGGAGACGTCAAGGTATCCTGGGTGACGTCCTGGTCATAAAAAGGAAAACGTTCCATCTGAAGTGGGTCAACCCCCCTGGGCTGGGCTCAGCCAAAGTGTCCTGCGTGGAACGTCCTTCTTCTCATGTGCAAGAGCTCATCCAATCACTGTCCTGTCTCTGCCCCTGATGGGGTCCCAACAACCATCTGATGGGCTCTTCAGCCTCATGGAGGTCCGAGCTAATCATCTCCCCATGTGTACCGGTCCAACTGGTAGTTGTTCGTCGGGCATGGTCCTGCACATCAAAAACTTCGCCCTCCATGGGCTCATCAGTCACAAGGATCATAGCAATGTCAATCACATTTCATCATTAATTTTATCAAATACATGCATAAACCCCTGATATATCATTCAATAGCTCAAAGATATTGCAATGACCTACAATACAAAGCCGAAGAAAAAGACAAAATACTCTATTGGGCTAGCATCCATAAGAAAAGGAAAGTCCCCAGAGGGTATCATCCAAGCCATGTAAAACGAGGTGATGTGGTCAAGGGATGTCCAAACATACGGGTAGAGTGAAAGACAGGGGTGTACGATATTACCTGTGGGTGCCTTTGTAGAAGGCGAGTTGTACCTGTCATGGATGCAAATTCTTTCAATTGCCTTTATTCTTTCTTTTGTTTATTGATTTTTCTTATTTATTTTATTTCAAGGTCTAACTAGAGGACACTGCCTTGGCGTGGTGACCAGAGCTGACAGTGTTACCCACAAATACTTTCACAGAGATGATAAGGCTGGCTCGTGATGAGACCCCCTTTCCCTTGGCCATGCAACCAAAGGTCACTGCCCTGGCGTGGTAACCAGATAATGGCAATGTCATACTGCTAGGTACCCATGAACATAATAGGTTGGCTCGTGATGAGAACCCCTATCCTCTTGGCTAGGTCTTGTTTTGTTATTTTTCTTCGGGTCCCTCTTATTTCTTGCTGAGAGGCCTTTTATTGCCTTCTCGGGGATCCCTGGGCTAGGCATCTCTAGGTTTCATTTTTATGGCTTTTAACTTTTACCAGTTGCTTTTACCTTCTGGGCCTTTAGCCCCTTCTTCCCACGAAATAAGATGTAACCCCACAAACAGATCATCCTAATGTCCGGACTAGGGGAATGGGGCAAATGAGTGGGAGATAAGATGTAAAAGTGATGATATGATGGGAGCGGACGATGGCCCTTCAAAATCCCCCAGTGGCAAACCAAAACCTATGGGTACTAGCTTGCTAGGGTACCCTGCCAATCCCCCCCAACCATGGTCAAGTGGGTTAATGTAAGATCCAAGCAGTCGTCGGAAATAAAAGGAATTTGATGCATATATCTAAAGATTATAATGATCAAATATGACACATACCATGATACCTGGACCAATTACCTCATGGAGCAAGAGTCTTCTCTGATACAAGTCCAAGCCGAAGGTGATGGATGATGTTGTTGCTGCTGACAAGACAAGTCTGATGAAAGAGAAGAAAGATGGGCCCTCCAGGGCCATGCTCAGATTAATCCTGCTCTCGGTACTCCATGTCTAGGACCTGTGGGCCTCGAGATATGATCTCCTAGTTATCCCTAGAAATCGGGGATAACAGGCCCTAGAGATGAACCTCCAATGGTGTAAAATTGCAAATCTAGACTCCTCCAAGCATATCGAGCGTTTTCTCTTCCAAGGATTCACCCTATTGCTGGAAACCCTTCAAATATGGACACCAAACTCCAAGTGTTATTCGCTAAATACATGTCACTGGATTAGAATGGTGGGGGAGGGATCTTTCACCTCCTTGACCAAGCTTGAACCAGGATCAGAGGAATCTTTCACCTCCTTGTTGGTTTCTAGGGTTTGTTTACTCAAAACCCTCAAAACATAAGTTGTCTAGCTCAAGAGTGCAGAGTGCAAAATGAATAATGAGAATAGAATGCCAAGAGATGCGCCCGTCTCTTTCTTTTATACCTCCTTTTTCTAATTTGCCATTGAGTTGCTTTTTCCACTTGCTAAGGGTTTTAATTTAATTTTCCTTAGTCTTTTACCAAAGTCACTTTAATAATATAACCTTAGATCTCTTTAGTGATAAAAACCACATTTCCTTCCCCTTGATTATCTTGGACTATAGTCTAGAGGGGTAGCTAGACTACTATGTCCTTGAGCTCTTGTGTCAATGAGAAGGAGATATTACATCAGTGTAGTTGAAATTTCATAACTATAAGGCAGTTTGATTATGCTTGTTTGAGCTTGCTAGCATATTTCTTGCTTCCTCCTTTTTCATCTGTCATCTATAATTTGTCAGTAAGAAATGAAAGGATCTGGAAAGAAGAAATTTAGAGGCAAAGGGGGTTGGCATAATCCCCGTGAAAAATCTGACCTTCATTATACCCGTTGCGGAATGAATTGGTCACATGAAGCTACTCGTTGCAGAGTTCCATGGCAGAAGATCAAAGAAGAAAGACAAAAATAGAACTTCAAAACTAGTGAAAAGTAAAGCACCTGTTCATTATGTTGTTGCCCATTGCAATACAAGAGTAACTAAAGATCTGTTTAATACTTCATTTGCATCTTGGAGAGATGCATGGCTTCTTGACACAAGCACAACCTCCCACATGACATTTCGAAAAGACTTTGATGACAATGTAGATGGCGTAGTGTACTTTGCAAATAGATCAAGTCTCAAGCCTTTGAGAATGGGCACCATCGGGCTTAAGTTGCTTGGACTCCCAGATATTCTTATGCACAATGTACTCTATCTTCCTGAGTTGCAAAGGAGCTTATTGTCCCTTGTGCACATCCAACAACAAGGCCACTCTGTTCATATGTTCGGTGGCAAAGTCGAAATACGAAAGGATTTTTATAACAAGCTTATTATGACCGGAATGGAATATGGAAGATTGTTGAAGCTGAAAGGGACATTTGCCCATACACAAATTGTTGCATACCTCTCTTATCATGATGTAGGTATAATGTCATCGAGTCTTTTGTGGCATGCTAGATTTGGCCATATTAATTATGACAGTCTTCGTTTGTTGAGAAAGAATGGTGTTTCTGGTTTTCCTACTATTCTTAGGAAATTGAAGCAATGTGATGCTTGTATCCTTGGAAAACACGGCAAAGAACCCTTTCATGATTCTACTTCCAGAGCATGTAGAAAACTTGAACTAATTCATTCTGATTTGTGTGGCCCTATGCATGTTCCTTCTGCAAATGGAAACAAATATATCATGACTTTTATTGATGATTACACCAGAATGTGTTGGGTATATTTGTTGAAAGATAAATCACAAGATTTTGAAACTTTTAAAAATTCTCATGTATGGATTCAAAATGAAGCTCAAACTCGTATTGGCTCTCTTTGCACTAATAATGGAACAGAATATGCATCTAAAGAATTTGAAAGCTACCTTAGCCAACATGGGATCAAACATCTATAGAATTTTAATGCTTAGCTCAAGGACTTGTAGTTTCTTTCAATTTTGCATGAACTTGAACCATAAACCAATGAGGCAATACGATATACAATAGTTGCAGTAACCAAGGTCACAAGAAGAATAACCATGCACAAGAACACAAGAGTTTATCCTGAGAAAACCCTTCTCAATCAAGGGAAAAACCCATCAATCCTTTGCTATAGAGTCAAGAGTAGATCCCCCACACCATAAACCCTAGAGCACACAAGAGGGTGCTCTATGACCTTGAAACTTGCGCCTAAGAGAAGTGCGCACTTCAGTCGTACACTTAGCTTGAGAGGATGTTACAATGAAGTGTGTGTGAGTGATCCATAATGGGGATCTACTCTCTTATTTATACAAGACCTAACACAACAATAGGTGTGTCTATTGGCACAATAGGGCCGACCTGTACAACTCAGAAATATAATTAATCTTTACACAATATTAATTATCTTTTACATGGTGGGGCGGACTTGTACCCTTCACAATACAAATTAGGGTTACAACAAATCTTACTCTTAGACAATATAGCAAGGATCTCTCACATCCTCTAGTGCTCAGCCACTAGGGACACGCCCACCTGTGCTCAACCACAGGGACATCACTCTCAACTGATCAACTCAACTAAGTCCATAGGAGTACCATCTAGAGAGCCATCTCAAGTCAACTCAACTAAGTCTGTAGGAGTCTAACAGGATACCATCTCAAGTCGTCTCAACTCAGTCCATAGGAGCACGACAAGAGACCACATGTCATCTCAACTCAATCGAGAGGAGTATGACACACCCATCACATGGGCTCTCTCACAGATCGTCTCAACTCAGTCTGGAGGAGAACGACCTGGAGAATGTCTCATGAAGTTGCAATCAACAACACTCCCTCTCAACTAGGGAGCCATTCTCCACCAGGCCAAGTCTCTCACAGAAGTACTCGAACTTCATCATGGCAAGCGGTTTGGTGAAGACATCTGCAACTTGCTCGTGTGTAGAAAGGTATTGCACATGTACTGCTTTCCTCTGCACCATATCTCTGATGTAATGGTATTTGATCTCAATGTGTTTCGATTTATCGTGAAACACGGGAATCCATCTCATTGAAATATCCCTGATCTAGTTGATCTGTATATCTACTGCTGAACTACGGTTTTGCCACTGAAATCTGATACTCTGGGGGGTTTCTGAATGTGTTTGAGTTAATGTGTGAACATGCTTGGTGATTTTCGAATGTGTGTTTCAATTCATTAAGTGTTTTAGCAGTATAAGATAATGCATGCGAAATAAGGACAACACAACTCACTGATATATATAATGAGGAAAAAGCAGGAAATACAATAATAAGATGGAAGCAGATATACTAATCATCAGTTAGATCTCATGGATCGTCACTGGAATACAAATCAACTATCAAGAAATACACGTGATCAGAAGAATGAATGTCCGTATGCGCATGCACGGATAGATCGACAAAAAGCAGTCTGGCAGCTCACGGTAACTGCTGCAGAATCTGGAAAACTCGCCCTGACGGCGATACCCGTCAAAATGAGTTGGAAATTGTCTCAAAAGAAGCGCCCTAGCCTCTAGGCTGATCTTGATGATTGTCGGACTAAAGATCCGACATCTGAAGCTCTGGATGTCACCCCCTGGGGGTTTGCGCACCTCGCAGGTTGTGAGAGTACGCCCTAGTGATTCCAATGGCAAAATCTGACAATGTATGGCTCAAAACGATCGTCTTGGCCTCCTCTGTAATGGGTCAGAAGGGTTTCCTCGGATCTGCTCTGGAATGCCCCCTAGAACCCCAAATGTACTTCCTCAAGAGTTGCGCCCTAAATGATTGTTTTATGCTTTCCAGGAGATTCCACCGTCAGAAACTGACGACGGGTGGCTTAATAGGTGCGCCCTAGCTAGCTCTCCAATGGGTTGGAAGGAATCAGCCAAATACTGAACTGTCTCAAGCGGCCACACAAGCACTCTCTAACCCTTACGCCCTCACTGGCTGAATTGCGCAATCACTGAACTAGATACATGTAATGCACGGTGCAATACCTGGATGGTATCTCTGATAGGCTAAGGTGTGTCTCTCAACACCGAAACCGATCAATGGTGGTGGTTTCCTCCAGAAATCCACAAAACAACAAGGGGGTCGATTTCCTCCTCCTCTGCAACTATCTCAACATCAAATCATAACATAATAATGAATTAGGTTGTTTTACCCTTTCTTTATATCTTCCCGAAACCCTAATTCATTGTTGATCTTTTCCCTCCAAGTGACTTTTACTTTATTTTATTATTCCTTGATTAAATCACTTAATTAATTAATTAATTAACCATATTACCTCTAACAAGTGATTTATCCATCCTGATAGCTTCTCCGGCTACTGAAAGTCACTTCTCATCATCTTATCCTGTAATGCTCTTCCTCCTGATTCCGATGAGCTATTACACTAAGAGATTTCTCCAAGCAATATGCCCATTATGACCTTCTTAGTGAATTTAATTAAGATATGACCCATAATAACTCAAAATTACGGAAATTGTTGAAATGCAACAGAACCAAAGCCAAGTTGTGCTGAATGGATCCTGATGATGAATGATGCAAGTCGGGCCTAATAAAACCCCTCAATATCTCATGAACTCTCTATCACCCCTATCTGGCTACTCTGGTAGGCATAACACTTTGTAATATTATAATGTCCCAAAATGGGGACATTACACTCATGACCAAATAAGTCTGCAAGGAGCTTGCAGACTGCCACACATAATGCAATGTACTCTGCTTCTGTTGTACCCAAAGCCACAGAAGTCTATTTCCTGCTGCACCAGGAAACCATGGCAGACCCCAAAGTAAAACAACAACTGGAGGTGTTGTTTCGGTCCACTGTGCTCCTTGCCCAATCTGCATTGGCATATCCCTACAATCTCATGCCTACATCAGAAGCATATCTCAGACCATAACTAATTGTGCCTCGTAGATATCTCAACACATGCTTTGTTGCTATCCAGTGTGTCTGTCTCGGCTAACCCATAAACTGACTGAGTACACTCACTGCATAGCATATATCAGGTTTGGTGTTAACCAGATACATCAATGATCCAATCAGTTGTCTTTAAAGATGTGGATCAATCTCACCTAAATCAAAAGAAGTCTCGTTCATCTTCTTCGGATTCATCACCATCGGTGTAGGCATGGATCTGCAATCTCTAATCCCGGATTTCTTCAATATCTCAACTGTATATTTTCCTTGAGACAGGAAAATCTCATCAGCCCTTTGCCATACTTCTAGTCCCAAGAAGTAGTGCATCATGCCAAGGTCCTTCATCTCGAATTCAAAAGTCAATGCACACTTGCATTCAATAATAAGATTTTATGAACCGGTGAGGAATAAGTCATCAACATACAAGACCAAAATCAGGCACTCGCCACCAACAATGTGATAGTGTAGGTTGGGATCAGCAACACTCTTGTTGAAGCCCAAACTCATCAAGTATCCATCAATCTTCCCATACCACGCAAGAGGTGCCTGCTTTAGTCTATACAAGGCTTTCTTCAACCTGCACAAATGAGACTCCTTCTCATGTATCATGAATCCATTCGGCTGCTATGTAAACTTCTTCCTCAATTTCTCCATTGAGAAAGGTTGTCTTCACATCCATCTGGTGTAGTCTTCAACCCATGGATGTTGCAAGAGCAATAATCGTACGGATGGAAGTGTATCGAGCAACAGGAGAAAATGTCTCCTCATAATCTATTCCCTCCACCTGAGAGAATCCTCTAGCCACAAATCTCACTTTGTACTTCTCGACACTTCCAACAGCTGCATGTTTGATCTTATAGATCCACTTGGAAGTCACTACAAACTTCCCTTCCGRTCTCAGAACAATATCCCACACAYCATTCTTCATGAYGGACTGATACTCTTCTGTCATGGCATCTTGCCAAACCTGTTGACTTGTTGCTTCTCCATGACWAGAAGGAYCAGTATCAATGATGTGGCTCATAGCATAAATATAGCTCGAAAATCTCTGTGGTCTCTTGCTCTCTCGGARTGTACCATGAGGAGTTGCATGTCCCTATGCCTCCTGCAGAGTCTGTMGAGCCCATGCARGCCTCTTCTGGCCYACTGCCAATGTTGCAAGAAGYRCCCCCTCCCCCCCAGCRCCACCCTYGGAACCCYGCTCCGAGCGGATTCTCCATGGAAGCTTCCCCTAGAGCGAGCTTCCAAAATCCGGAAGCCCGCTTCTAGATTTCGGAAGCTCRCTYCGGGGTGCAAAATGGGCACTTCCTGCAACATTGGATGCAATYGATGAGATCACACTCTCCTAGTGARAGTGCCCTAGCTAATGGTATGGTTTTTGATGATCATTTCATCTTATTAGAGATGTATACCATGGTTTTGATGGAGTGCTCCACTTTATGCACACATTTTTATGTTGATTTGATCATCTTGAAACAATTTGACAGTCATATGACTAGTTTAACCTTTTATATCAAAAGTCCATAAATTTGGTATAGCAGTTGAAGAGAATGCACCACTTGCGAAGGGGCCAATTCTAAATGCCCCCTTTACACCCTATACTGATTCAATTACTCCTTGTAATCTCCTTAGGGAACGGTTCACCTTGTTGATCTTGCATGAAGGCCACCTGGAGATTCCATGCTGCCTACAGATTCTTTTCAGTGTAGTTGGACACACTGCAACAGCATAATAACTTCTCAGCAAAACAGAAAACAATGCATTCATGTCTGTAGAAGATAAGCACATATTTTCTTAAAGACAAGATGTTGGAAAATAACACTTAGGAAGCTCCATGGGGCACTTCATTACTTTACATGTCAGTCTATAGATGATAGATTCATAGCATTTAGCAACTAGACTCTAGAGTCTAGCACAGTTTAAACTTTATTGTTGTGGACCTTTCGATCCTCATAATTCAGTGCAGATGGCCTATTTTGTAATCATAACTATTTGGTCATGACTCATGTTATTGTTGACAGTTGCTAGATGACTGATTTCATTCCATAACTTAATGGTCTACTTTCTATTATATGGCTTAAAAATTTGTATGTTGGTTTGTAAGTTTGTAATTGCTAGATTCTAGAAGGTTGATGCTCGAATGATTAATCATTAATGTACTACTACTTACTACTATGGATGCCATTTTAATGTTACAATGTAGAAATATGCATGTTTTCATACATTCTGCAACTAATTTGTCTTTCTGCATGTTATTTTAATATAAACGCAATATATATAATAGACAATCCCGAGACGTTTCGCTCCCGAGGATTTTTTGAAAATGACGCTCCCGACGCTCTGTTCTCTAAAAACGCTCTCGCTCCACTCCGCGCTCTGGCAACATTGCCTACTGCAATGTCTCTGGGAACACCAACTGGATCAACTGGATTTGTAACTGTCTCCCTCTGAACTGCTGAAGGGGGAGAAGGTACTATCTCTTCCTTCTTCTCACTGTCAATCTCCATCTCAGATTCTCTGGATCTTCGGAAGGCTATCTCTTCCTCAAATGTGACATCTCTGCTAACTTCAATTTGTCTATGACCAGGGATGTAGATCCGGTATGCCTTTGAAGATTCACTGTACCCCACAAATGTACCCTTTCTGCCTGAAGGATCTAGCTTGGTCCTCTTCTCCTTGGGTACATGAAAGTATATTGGGCACCCAATAATCCTGAAGTGTCCAACCTCAGGCTTCACTCTGGTGAAAGCTTCTTCGGGAGTCATGTTCTTCAGAATCTGATGAGGACTCCTGTTTTGAACGTACAAAGCTGTCATGGATGCCTCTGCCCACAGAATCATAGGTAGACTCTGATCATGTATCATTGCTTTGGTTGCCTCAATAATGGTTCTGTTCTTCCTCTCTGCAACCCCATTCTACTAAGCGTTATAAGGAATGGTGTACTCCCTCTTGATCCCTGCCTCAATACAGAAATCACTGAAATCCCTGGAGGTGTACTCTCCTCCATTATCTGATCTCAGCACCTTGATCCTCCTCCCGGTCAGGTTCTCAACCTGAGCTTTAAACTCTTGAAATCTCGCAAGGAATCCATCCTTGGTCTTCAAGAAGTAAATCCACGTCTTCCGAGAGTGATCATCAATGAAGAGCACATAGTACAAATATTCGTTCAAAGAAGCAACAATCATGGGTCCACAAACATTTGTATGTATCAAGTCCAAGATCCCCTTGGATCTACTGTCACTGCTCAAGAAGGACCCCTTGACATTCTTGCCAAGAGCACAACCTCTGCAAACGCCATTATGTTGAACATGTATCTCTGGAAGGCCTGTTACCATCTTCCACAGAGCGGGAAGGGCTCTGTAATGTAAATGAGCAAGTCTCTTATGCCATAGCTCGCTCAAGCTGATAGTATCATGTAACAGGGCCTGGACTGGTCGGACAGTCGATCTATACAAACTGTTTTCTCGAACACCAATCACCCGGGCAGAATCCATGTGTGAGTTCTTGTGCCATGCAAGAACTTTTCCTTCAGAGAAAGTAACCGTGTAGCCTTTATCCTCTAAGGCAGAAACAGAGATAAGGTTCCTCTTCATCCCAGGTACGTATAGCACTTAATTGAAGTGGTATGTCAGAATCTAGTTGCAAAGTAGAAGTTCCAACTCCTTTCACAGTATATCTTGCATTATCACTAAGTACAACATGTAGACGAGACTCTTTCTCAACAAGGTCTGTAAGATGTAATCTGTATCCAGTCATGTGTCTAGACTCTAGAAGCACCACTGTCAATTAACCAAATATCACTATCTGTAGGAACCGTACCTGAAAGTGTTGATATGAAGAAGAATGCTTCATCTTTTATGTCTTCATCTCTTTGATGTGGTTCTGGATCAACATCGGCAGTGGATGCATGTTGTCTTCCTTTCTTCCTGGTAGGACAATTTCTTGCAATGTGTCCATACTTGTCACATCTGAAACATTGAATCTTTGAATTGTTTTTTCTATGTTCATGACCTGGACCTGCTGAAGTTTTCTTGTCTTTGAATGCTTTGCTGAAACTTCTTCTATTCCTTCTGCCTCTCTTTGCATGAGAAGTAAGAGCTTGATTGTCATCATGATGGGAGTCTTGCACTCATCTGGCTATAAGTTTGGTTTCTTCCTGGGTCCAGTCTATCCATAGACGATCAAACTCATGTAGATTTGTTCTTCCACTGATACTTTGAAGAAATGGTTCCCAATGTCTTGGAAGAGCATTGAGAGTAGTCATGACAAGTTCTATGTATGTTATGGTTTCTCCAATGGCACCTAGTTGATCTTTGATCTCTGATGGTACTCCTATGGACTTAGTTGGACTTAGTCAGCTTTCGTCATCTTGATATTTTGAAGTTGGTGCTTCAATGTAAGAGCTTTGTTTGTGTTGTTTCTCTCAAACATCTTCTTCAATGCATCATACATTTCATAAGTTTTCTTCAAGGTAGCAATATGAGGTAGTAGATGATCTCTTATTGAATAGATGATTATCTTCCTTGCTTTGACATCGTCTGCCTTTCAATCAGCCTTCTCTTCATCCGTTGTTGTTTCTAGTAGAGTCTTTTCTATCAAACTCAATAGGTCATCCTCTTCCAGAGTGATTTGTAGTCTTGATTTCCAAGAGCCGAAGTTGCTTGATCCATCAAGTCTATCTTCCACCAAAGTTTTGTTCCTCATGGTTTGCAGATTCTTAACAAACCCTAACGGCTAGGCTAGGCTAGGCTAGAAACCCTAAGTTTTGTTGGACTTCTGACTACCAACAATAAGCCTTTTTAAGTCAGAAGAACCCTGGTGAGTTGCAAAAATCCTTCAATAAGCTGTAGAAACCCTAGAGGCTGAAATGAGGCAGAAACCCTAGGGGCCAAAAATAAAAAATTCTTTGATTTCCAATCTGAGAGTTGCAGGAAGTGCACTGAAGGAGGTCGTACACACCTATGCAAAATTTAGCCCCAACGTTCAAGTGGAAGGTGCTAAAACTAGGTTGACAAGGGGGGGTCGTTTTTGCAGTTGCAGCATGAAGATGACGGTTGGCTCTTTAATCGCTTGTGCAATGGCTCTTCAAAAACTTTGCTTTGATACCATGTTGAATTTTAATGCTTAGCTCAAGGACATGTAGTTTCTTTCAATTTAGCATGAACTTGAACCATAAAACAATGCAGCAATACAATATACAATAGTTGCAGTAACCAAGATCACAAGAAGAATAACCATGCACAAGAACACAAGAGTTTATCCTGAGAAAACCCTTCTCAATCAAGGGAAAAACCCATCAATCCCTTACTATAAAGTAAAGAGAAGATCCCCCACACCATAAACCCTAGAGCACACAAGAGGGTTCTCTATGACCTTGAAACTTGCGTCTAAGAGAAGTGCGCACTTCAGTCGTATACTTAGCTTGAGGGAATGTTACAATGAAGTCTGTGTGAGTGATCCACAATGGGCATCTACTCTCTTATTTATATAAGACCTAACACAACAATAGGTGTGTCTATTGGCACAATAGGCCGACTTGTACAACTCAAAAATATAATTAATATTTACACAATATTAATTATCTTTTACATGGTGGGGCCAACTTGTACCCTTCACAATACAAATTAGGGTTACAACAAATCTTACTCTTAGACAATATAGCAAGGATCTCTCACATCCTCTACTGCTCAGCCACTAGGGACACGTCCACCTGTGCTTAGCCACAAGGACGTCACTCTCAACAGATCAACTCAACTAAGTCCATAGGAGTACCATCTAGAGAGCCATCTCAAGTCGACTCAACTAAGTCCATAGAAGTCTGACAGGAGACCATCTCAAATCGTCTCAACTCAGTCCAGAGGAGCATGACAAGAGACCACACGTCATCTCAACTCAATCCAGAGGAGTATGACACACCCATCACATGGGCTCTCTCACAGATCATCTCAACTCAGTCCAGAGGAGAACGACCTAGAGAATGTCTCATGAAGCTGCAATCAACAACAACATCAAACCACGGTTCCATACAATCCCCAACCTAACGGTGCGGCTAAACGAATGAACAGGAATCTCCTAAATATGGTTCGTTCCATGATGCTTTTCAAGAATGTTAAATTCTTGTTTTGGGCTGATGCAGTTCTATCTGTAGTTTATGTCAAAAACAAGTGTCCATCTCATGTTCTTAAAAACAGGACTCCTTATGAAATGTGGTATGGCCACATTCCTTGGGTGAGGCTGTTGAAATAATGTAACTGCGAAGAGTATTCTTATTATTATTGTTATTTTATTATTAAGATTAATCCCCATTGTGGATTAATCATGTCGATAATTGTATTAGGACCAAATCCCCTTTTGCGGATTGGTCATCGGACAATTATAATGGCCAGAATAAGAAGTCGGCCCCAGCAGTTATTATTGAGACCTAGAATTAATTTAAAGGTGGGTTTACCCACCCAGAGTGAGAGGTCAGCCCTGCCAGTGAAACCCTCTCACACGTGTCAGTCTTGTATATATAGGAGGCTAGCACCTCACTTTAACACACAACTCACTTGCTCATTCTCTTTTGAGGCAAGCTGCAATTACCAGTTGGAGAGAGGAGAAGAGTGGCGCATCTCTTGGGGAGGACTATCTGTATTGGTTTGAGTTATCTCTTGAACATTGTATAAGCTATTTATGATAAGGAAGTTTTTGTTGGGTTTTCTTCCCCTAGAGGGTTTCCCAGGATAAATGTTGTGTCTCTTGTGAAGTGTATTTCTCAGTGATCTTGTTCTTATAATGCTCTTATCTATTGAAATGCAAAGAACTATAATAATGGCATAAACATTAACATGGTATCAGAGCCAACCTGAAGGAAATACAATTTGCAAGAGGAAAAACGTCACTGTTACCGTACCCAAAAATTAGGGTTTTGCAAAAGTGAATATTTTCAGCTCCCTAACCACCTAGAAAGCTGCGCCCTCCCCCAAGGATCAATTTGGCACCTAGAGCGCACCTTTTCA
>ML847867.1:23576-34264 GCA_009831015.1 Picea engelmannii | reverse complement strand
TACAACATATGGACAACATAAATAATGAGCATCAGTCACACATAAGATATACACAGAGATAGATTTTCACGAGGAAACCCATAAAGGGAGAAAACCTCTTCTTCTTCGAAATGATAGGCAGTCTTTTAAGTTTTGTACATCATATATAATTGAGCACCAACTCAATGTGAGGTTACTACCTCTGTTTTACAAGCTCCAACTTGTTTGAGAGCACCAACTCTCTAGTTTCTCTAGCACCCACTAGAAGGAAGCACTAACTCCCTGAGTGTTCCAGCACCAACTGGATGGAAGCACCAACTTCCAGTTACACAGGCTCCAACCTGTATAACAGAGAACACTTATTCTCCCTTGCACCACCCTGCCACCCTGGTTTCTCTGGCTGCAACCAAATGGAAGCTACAACTCCTTGTGTTCAAGCACCCACTTGAACCTCTGAGGACAACAGTCCTCCCTAGCACCTCCCAACCACTCTGAAATATAAAACTTTGCTTTCTGTGAATTTATTACAGTGATTCAATAGTTTTCATTTGCTTACCAGGCTTATCACTGTTCAGCTATGCCGCTCTGCTCTGCCTGCATCAGTGTCTCCCTTCTTGCATCCTCTTCATCTTTCTGAGCTTATCCTCTGTCTCAGCATGCACACCTTGGATTTATCTTCTCACAGATATGCATCTTTGATATGTGCACTTTCTGCTCTCTTCCACTATTCTGTTATATTCAGCTTATGTTCCTCATCTCTGTGTTTTCTTTCCACTGTGCATACTGTAATTTTACCTTTCTACGGTTCAATTCATTTTTCACTCAGCACAGCCACACGCGCACAGTCACAACATATTTCTTTTATCCACTTCCTCTTGGGTTACACCTCGAATCTTCTTGGGAAAAAACGCCTCAGCAACTAAATCGCCAACCGTCCAAGAACCATGATTCGTTTCTGCTAACTGAATCGTAACTGAACAGTTAATCATAAAGATCAACAATAGCCCTTCGATCAGATGCTCAAATAACCAGCACCGTTGGATTAAATCCGCAGGGTCTTGCGTTTATTTCACCATTTCGCATTTCGGCATTCCTGTGGTGAAGCGTTTCGACACTCCAACTCCCGGTATCCGAAACCTACACCAAAAGGTGTTTTTCGCATTTCGGCAATTCGACATTCCTGTGGTGAACAGTCTCGACTCTTCATGTTACGATCGCCGAAAAGGGGCTTAGCTTGGTGTTAGCTCCTCCCTCTCACATGACCACTGACGATGACCACAGCCTACACCAAAAGATGTTTTTCGCATTTCGGCATTTCGGCATTCCTGTGGTGAAGTGTTTCGACACTCCAACTCCCGGTATCAGAAACCTACACCAAAAGGTGTTTTTCGCATTTCGGCATTTCGACATTTCGGCATTCCTGTGGTGAAGTGTTTCGACACTCCAACCCCCGATATCCAAAACTCCGAAATGGAGTCAGATCAACGGTCCGGTATTTCGGCGTTTCGGCATTTCTGTGATGAAGTGTTTCGACACTTCCAACTCCCGGTATCCGAAACTCCGAAATGGAGTCAGATCAACGGTCCGGTATTTCGGCGTTTCGCATTTCGGCATTTTTGTGATGAAGTGTTTCGACACTTCCAACTCCCGGTATTCGAAACTCCGAAATGGAGTCAGATCAACGGTCTGGTATTTCGGCGTTTCGCATTTCGCGATTTTCTACCGTGAGTTGCTTCCTTGACTCCTCCAACTCCCGGTATCCGAAACTCTGAAATGGAGTTTACGCTTCTGATCTTGCCATGCGATCATCGTTGCGCTGCTGGTCTTGCCACTTTCTCTTGTTCGTCATCGTCGGGCTGAGCTTGCCATCAATGACAAACAAATACTCTGCCTCTGTTTGAAAACATGCCAACACACTCCACCAAATATCCTCGACAAGCTAGCATACACACCGACAAGTCCTCCATGTCGTTTCATCAAACTTGTCTTACACAAGCCCTCCACGCTAGCACTCTTGTCTTCGTTGGGGTTTACAAAACCTAACCAACCTACATAACACCAGTACATGGCTACATGACAAGTCTAGCGCTAGCCTCCAAGTCTACATGTCCTTCTTAGGGTTTGAGTCATGTTATCATAGGATTTGTACTTGTGCAAAGTCCTTCACAAGATGCCCTTTTTGCGTAACAATTGGAACTTGGAAGTAATTGTCATGGTCACCTAGAAAAATACTTCCCTCATTTTAGTGTTGAGTGAAGATGCAACACAAGGGAGACTTCCCTTGTGACCTCAAGGGATCCTATAGCAAGCTATAGGCAAGTATACGGCCCCCTATCTTGGTCACTCAAAGAGATAGGCTAGGCCTAGGAAAGTAGAAAGGTTGGGATTAGTTATACAAGGTAATTGGTTGACCTGTATGAAACAAGTATTCCAATGCATACAATAGTCAATTACCAAGTCAAACCAACTACCAATCACCTCTAGACACTAGCTATCAAGTAAAAATGATTGTTGTTGTAAAATTGCAGCAGTAAACAAGTGTATATTAGCAAAATGCATTTTGTAACAGCAGCGAGAAATCAGCCAAGAAAAAATAGTAGTTATGTCTTAAAATTAAACCCTCGATAAGTAGATCAACATCCAATCATCAAACAATATTTCTAAGCTAATTTTACCCCAATATTAAGTAAGTTATCAGAATTAGTCAAGCCCTAATGGTTGTAGCAAACGTTTTGTAACAGCAGCACTAAATATACTTGGTTTTCCAAGCGTTGAGTTAGAATTAGTGTGTAAATGAGGTTAGGTATCTTATTATCAAGTTGCTTTAAGAAAGAGGGAGAGTTTTAGCTAATGCTATGGTTTTAATCATCACTTTCAATCATGAAGACTAGTGTCGTTTTCTTCTTGGGAAAAATGGAGTCAAGGCAATCACCATAAAGGAGGCTAAGCAAGAAAAGAATGAATGTTTAGAGGCCTAGGATTATCCCCTCATAAACCTAGGTCAAACCTCAGAGGAAGAGCGACTAAACTTTATCCTCTCATAAACCCTAGGTATGCTTCCACTTCTCATGCATCTAGCAAAGAAAATGGATGGAAATAGATCAAAGCCTAAAGTTTATCCTCTCATAAACCCTAGGTCTTGATCTCAAAGGAAAAGCCAAGGGGATGTCCTCTCACAATCCTTAGCCTTATCTATGTATGCCTCAACAAAATCAAGATGAAAGCAACAAGGGAAGGGGATAACCTCTCTTAATCCTTCCTTAGGGTTTCAAAATTATTCAAGTAAAATAAGGATAACATGCAACTATTACCTCCCTAATAGAGCATTCACCAAAATATACCATGAAATGACACTTAAACCATGAAAAAACACTTACTAGTCAAGTCGCTATCACGAGGAAACCCTAGTTTGAATGAAGAATTCACCATAACAAGAGAAAGCATCCATCCAAGTCACTCCAAAAGTGCGCATAAGACATCCATAGCAAAAAAGAAGATATAGAGAGCAAGTAGTAGTGATGAATCACAAGTGTGTTATGTTTTGGACTTGAGGCAGTGCTAGCCTATATATATGAGGCTAACCTAGCACTATATCCCCTCAAAGCCCTACAAAATGCAAGTAATCCATGATACAAGTGAGATAGGTTTGGTTGACCCCTCAAATAGCCTCAAACAATGAATAATCATGCTAATACACCATAATAATGTCCTCCTAGGTCACACATGTGGTGATGTCATGATCCAAAGAGGGTGTGTGAAGCCTCCAAAGGCCATGTCTCATCATCATGTGGTGAAAGCAAGCCCCATCATCATCAAGCAAACCCTAGCACGTGGCATTATAATCAAGGAGTCCAACATCAAAGGTGAGAAAGCTGACGTCCAAGGTGAAATGATCATGCATCACCTCTCTGACTAGTGTCCAAGCATAACAAAGTGCAACGTCCTCCATCAAATGTTGAATGAGGTGTGGGGTGCATTGTCCAAGGTGTGGGCTTCCTGCCCATCTGCCTGCCATCATGACCATGAGCTCATATGTCCATCGTCCAAGGTCCAAGAAATGTGAGAGGATGTATCTGAAGGGAGTCAATCACCAAGTGAACCAACACTTTGCATCACACGTGTTGTATCCTGTAACAAGTGCACAACGTCTTGAGTGAAAGCACAAAGAAGTTCTCCAAAGACCATGTCAAGTGCACCCAAGTCAGTCAAAACCATGGAATCAAGTAAAACCAACAATCACAAGGGGTAATAGTCCTAAGAAGCATACAAAGTAGGCCATCAATTAATACAAAAACCAAATGAACATCTCTCAGTGGGTATCCCCTTCAAACTTCACAGAAGCTCAAGACTTTATGCAATTTGGCAAGTTTAGGTATGGGAGGACCATTTAAGGAACCTATTAGGTGTGTCAGTACCCAAGTACAGAGATATTTCCCAGAAGAACCCATCAGAGATATGTAATGAATGTGAGGTGGTCATGGGGATTACTTTTGGGCATGGGGTCATTAACATGCAAGACAATGTATGGGCTCACCTCCATGAGTGCATTTGTAGAGGGTGCACTTGGCAATTGAGTTACCCTCTCCTCGACGCTTTTTGCATTCCAAAGCCCTTATTTGCCTTTTTCTTTATTTTTATTTGATTTGCAAGTCCCCTTAAAAAGTCTTCAAGCATAGCACTTCCTTTGTTTTCATTCGGGATATATTCAAGTCCTTTTTGATTGATGAATGTGTTTATTCACATTAGGACTAGGGCGATCGCCATTAATGAGAGGATAGAGCTCAATTATGCACTATGGCTTTTAACTGTCTTCATTATCCCATTTCTTTATTTTTATCAGCAAGTTGCAATCTACCTCTGTCCCTTTAGCCCCTTCTTCCCAAAAGAGAATGAGGAACATGCCTTTTTGGTGTACATGTAACCACATTACCCAAAAGGTGGGAGAATGGAAGGATCAAGGATGGAAAAGTGGTAAGTATGATCAGCAATGGTACGCTACCCCTTTCAAAGAACCACCAGTAGTAACCCTTTTCCCCAAGAGTGACAACACGGGAATAGGATTCCTAGGATGGAAACCAAGGTGAAACAAGCAAAAAAAGCATAACTTCTGAGCTCGTGATTCATTATCCAACTTCAACCTATGATCATAACTCAAATGCCAAATGTATTAGATATGACACTTTATATGAAACAAGGACTAATGTACCTCATAATGTGTCAAAACACCATCTCCCAATGAACCTTGTTGATTAAGTTTGATGAGCCATGCAAGTAAGGAAGAGGCATCTGATGGGACTACAAGGTTTCTCTCTGTGGATATGTTGATCATCATCATCGTCGAGATAATTGTCTTGATTGCAGGCCATGAGACACGATCTCCTCTAGTTACCCCTAGCAGAGAGGGGGTAACAAGTCCTCAAACCCCTTGCATCAACTCTAGGATTGGTACCATGGTGCTAGCTCCTCTTGCTTCACAACAAGAATCACAACTACAACAAGATAAACCATCAACTCCTTTAGCGCTATGTTATCTAGGATTTTCTTGCATAGCACAAACCATGGGGTCATGTAACATATCAAAAGAGTTATCTCTCCAAGAATATCCAAGCACTCTCTCTCTTCTTCATGTCATCTCCTAGGGCTTATGTCACAAACCCTAAGACTTTCTCCCTACAAGACTTCTCCAAGACAATCACAAAGATAGAATAAAGAGTACAATGATAGTGAGTTATCACAAAGGCAAGCAAGCCCCATATCATCATCATCGTCGTCGGAATCTTTGTCTTGATTGTAGGCCATGAGACATAATCTCCTCTAGTTACCCCTAACAGAGAGGGGGTAACAAGTCCTCGAACCCCGGGTCTTCAACCCTTGCATCAACACAAGCACCAAGACCTCCATGTAATATCAAGAGTACAATAAACAAGTCTTCTTCCAAGCAAGTTATCACACCAAGCTCAAGACTCATCAAGCTAGGCTCTTCATGATCTTGCCATAGCCTCCATACATCACACAAGAATAAGGTTGCAATATCATCCAAGGCGTTAGCTTTTTTCCCTATGTCTTCTCTAGGATTGGAACCATGGTGTTAGCTCCTTTTGCTTCACAACAAGAGTCACAACTACAACAAGACAAACCATCAACTCCTTTAGCATTATCTCTCTAAGAACCTCCAAGCACTCTCTCTCTCTTCTTCATGTCACAAACCCTAAAACTTTCTCCCTACAAGACTTCTCCAAGACAATCACAAAGATAGTATAAAGAGTACAATGATAGTGAGTTATCACAAAGGCTCTCTTCTCCCTTTATATAGACTAGGTGAGGGAAGCTAACATAAACTATGGACTTATGTCCATACAAGTAACCAACAAGGAAAACCAAAAAAGAGTGCTATATAATACAAATATGACAAGTTTCTTACTAGGGCTTTAAAAGACCCCAAGGTGGTGCACCCTTCACGCACGATCATCCTTGAGCCCAATGCCCCTCCAAGATGGTGTGCTCTACAATAAGCTATTAGCCCAACATTCCCTCTGACATGGTGGTTTGTTGTCCAAGTATCCTCGTGCAAGGCATTCCTCCTCTAGTTGTGTACCACAAGTAATCTTATACCAATTAGTCCTCAACATGTGTGCCAATGTGATTACTATGCTTCAATGCTTCTCCTCAACATGTATTCAGGGTCCACAACCAACCTCCATGAAATATTCTCCTCAACCAAAGCATCCTCATGTGTCCAACCTCCAAGGTGTATGTCAAATGGTCCCATGCTCTTAGCGTTAAGTGCCCTCGTCCAAGTGCCCAACACTTCTCATCCTAGGTAGGTTACATTCCTAATCAAGCAACCAACTCCCCACAATGTGTGCACCCAACAAGTTAAATATTGTGTTGATTAGGATCACATCCTCCTAAGCAAGGGCAATATGCCAACAATCTAACCAAGTTTGAACATCCAAACAAGCTAATCCATCCATGTGTCCATGAAGCATCGCCAAGAGACTAGGAGACCTAGCACTCTCCTAGCTAGGTGAAAACACTTTTGGAGTAACCCTAAAAATTAATTGAACACAAGCACTCAAGACAAAGAAAAGCAAAAGCAAAGTACAATGAAGTAGTGTACAAGTGAGAGAGACAAGTTTGCTCTAGCTCTCACATCTCTAATAAAATGATAAGATCACAATGGTGAATAAGACAGTCTCCTCCCTTTATTTATATGAATGGTGAAGGAAGCAAACAATAACAAAGTGGATCAAGTCCACAACAAGCATACTAACTAAACAATAGATGACCCACATGTGAGATGCTCCAACTTGAAGTGACACATGTCATGCTCTACAGTATGCACATATATCAAGCAAAGGGTCCCAAGGTGAGTGCTACATGAGAGGTGTCAAATGTTCCTCCTCCAAAGGACTTCAATGCTCCAATGCTCCCTCCCAGGTCATGTGTATCTCAAAGACCACCACACTTACATGATCACTACTCAACCCAAGAGTCCTCAAATCAAGTACAAGCCTCCATGCAAGAAACCCAGTCTTTGCACGCTTCCTAGGGCTCAACGCCCTCCTCCTAGATGCCCTACGCTCCTCCAAGTCGATCATCCTCCCAAACAAGGAACCAATCTCCTTGAGTGCACTCCATTAAAAAGGTCATCATGCACATAGGCTTCCAACCTTGTAAGGAGATGTGCCACATAAGCATCAAGTCAAGGCATTGCAATCCATGAGTAAGCTATCTCCAATGTGTATTTCCATCATAGTAAAATCAAGGGTAACCAACACACCATGCACCCCACATCACATGAAGCACCACCAACCAAGGTTTAAACAATTTCAAAGTAACCCCAAAGTTAACATTTTGGAGGTTCAAGTTCTAAATATCTCTCAATTGTAAGCCTTGTTGCACAAGTTTGCTTCATTATGTTCTAAAGAGGATTGGGTGGAGTTGTCGTGGAGATAATTATTTTGTTGCCTCGTCAAGGTCAAGGAGTTTGGTTGTTAGTTTCACTATTGAAAAAGTTGGCATCAGCAAAAAGTCGGTGAGGGTCCAGAAAACATCGTTTCAGGAAAAGTCGGCAAAATATCGGAAAACCACGACAAACATTAAAAAATACAAAATATATTCATTTTTTTCAAAATTTTAAACATAAAAAGCAACAACAACATCAGATAAACACATTGGCACATAAATATGGAGAAAGCAATAACAAACAAAAATGACAAAAAAAACTCAAAAAATCTGCTTTATGAGGATGATTTCCACTAACTGGCCACGACTTTTATGAAAAGTCCCTACTTTTTCAAATTAGAAAAAATCATTGGCCACGACTTTTATGAAAATGTCCCGACTTTTTCAAATTAGAAAAAATCGCAACTTTTTCTAGCCGATTTTTCGTCGGCCGAAAAAAGTCGCGAAAAATCGCAGGCTTATTCAACACTAGTTAGTTTTCCTAGCCCGAGTTTTTTTCCAGGGGGGGGAGATGGGAGATGTTCTAGGAAGTTGTCAATAAGAGGTGGTGTTGAGATAATGCCACCTTCATAGATCATCCAAGTTACGTTTAAGAAAGAATGTGAGAATATTTTATGTAAACCCAACTTGAGGGGTTTGTTGGACTATTGGGACTGCTTCACTTATGTTTAACCAAACTAGTGGATTTTGCAGTCCCACCCTTTGGGATCTTAGGGGTAAACCCTAAACCTATTCATTGGTGAGGCTCTATCCTCGATATGCACAACGTATACACACAATGCATTTGCGCTTTTGGATTTTCTTACAAAAACATGCATCATTGTTTAGAGGTGTTTTTGAACAACACCATTCCACTTGGTTATGATGGGATCATCATGAAACCCTAACAAAAATTACAAATATTTCACATTCTCCAATCATATTGCTCCATAATTGAGGGACGGAGAGTCCACACAATTCACAAACACAAATTCTCAATGTGGAATAGAAGTACTTTGTCTTCTGCAATTATTGTAAGAATGGAACATGCTTTGAACCCCTTTGTGTATGATTTCTAGTTGTAAGGGGAAAAAACCCAACCACGAGTTGTGTGGTTAAGGTCCTGAGTGGGCCTAATGGTTAAGAACATGTGTTTCCTCTTAATAGGTCACAGGTTCAAATCGATAGGGGGGTAGGGTATGTATACCTTCGTAGACTTTACCAATCAAATCGTTGGGCAAAGGGGGGTCCCTTGTCCCACGAACAAGGGGGTCTCATACACCAATTTGGTGTGTTGGCTTGGCCGTGACCTTAAAAATAGATTATTATTATTATTATATACAGCGTGAGTGGGCCTAATGGTTAAGAACATGGGTTTCCTCTTAAGAGGTCACAAGTTCAAATCTAGAGGGGGGTAGGGTATGTATACCTTCGTAGACTTTACCAGTCAAATCGTCGGGCGGAGGGGGGTCCCTTGTCCCACAAACAAGGGGGTCTCATACACCAATTTGGTGTGCTAGCTTGGCCGTGACCTTAAAAATAGATTATTATTATTATTATTATTATTATAGTTCAAAATAGATCACCATAAATTGTTGGCCAATAGCATGTAATAAAATAAAACACAAGCAAATACGCCACGACAACACTACACTTGAGGGAATTTGGACTACATATCATTGTGTATGTTTGCCAACAAATATAAAAACCAAATCAACATATCGTTGTGTGAAAAAACGTATTTTTGTCTATGTAAAAATGGATTGGCTACCTCTGTGTGTATACAACAACATCTCACTGCTAAAGAGAGTTGTTGGGAGTGCAGGGCATTGTCCCAATCAATAAGACCATCAACTAAATGTTACCAAAATCCAAGCAAACCAATAGCATGATTTTGGGCACCACGAATGCCGAAAAATCTTCGACTTGAGCATCTGAATGCCCCTAAGCTTCTCCTACAAAACCATCTTCCGGTTCTGGTTGAGACTCTAGTAAAGTTTGCACAAGGATGTCCACATCTCAAATGCATAGTCTTAAATAGTCAAGTGGGGTATGACATGGTCTCTCACCGCATCACAGATAGTCCTCTTTGCCTTGTTGTTCCTCTTCCTGAACTCTGCCACCAACATGAGAGCAATGATAGGAAGAAGAACAACGGGAGCCTGAACTATATCCCATAGTTCAAGATCCTCCAAGACAAAGATAAGCCTGGTCTTCCAAGGGGAACAGTTGCTAGCTCCGGCTAGCCTATCCTCTACCCTCATCTGAGACACCGACATGGTTGTACACTGAAACTCAAACTGATGCTAAACTGAAAAAGAAATCAGCCTCAACACTTGACACACAAGCATGAAATAAGGCTGTCCAAAACTGTGAAAAAATCTGCCAATTGTATGCTAAAAAATCAGCCAACTCTTACCTACCAAGGCTCCGATACCATGTACATTTTTGAGGAACTAGAAGGCTGCCCAACAGGTCTGTTTTTTACCTCTTGTTGGGCTCTAAGTTTACTCAATCAAATCTGTCCTTCCTACTGTTTTAGGACAGCAAACAGGTCTGAAATTTTCTGCCAAGAAATCTGCCTTCAAACTGATGGTTATATGTTCTTTTAAGGTGTCTTTGCAAGTGTTTTAGTCACTGAATGTTAGCACATGCAAACCTTAAAACATATAGCACTCCTCTAGGATCTTTACAAGCTCCTACTGCTGATTTAAACACTAAGCATACATGATAAATGAACACAAGTATTTTTGGTCAACATG
>ML847867.1:11928-23526 GCA_009831015.1 Picea engelmannii | reverse complement strand
CTGGGGAAAACCAATTTAGAATGAAAGTATATATATGTGATGTTTCAAGCGTTGAAAACAACAAGTAGGCAAATACAATGGAACCTGTACAAATAGCAAGATCCTCTCAAGCTTTGCTAGAAGGTTCCATGAAGGATGAGCTCAAACAAGTGTACCCCCTTCTTTTGTTGCCTCTTCCACTGAACTGATGTGCCCTTGATCTTCTTTTGGTTGTTTAAGAAACCCTTGCATGCAAATCTCTATTTGTATGTTGTCCCAAACCTCCACCAATCAGATCTGCAAAAGCTCAAAATATGCTAGTACCTGCTAAGCTTGCGCCCTCCTCCAAGAGTGTGCCCTCCTCCAAGCAAGAATTGTCACCACAAAACAAATAGGCCCTAAGCCTCCTTGCGCCCTCCATGAAAAATGGCACCCAAGCTCTCCTCTCCCAATGCTTCCATTCTCATCCTCTTGCTCCTCTCCAAACTCTCCAAGTGAACAAATGAAGGAATGAGCCTCTTTTTGCCCTATGCACCCCTCTTAAGGAATCATAAGGAAACCTAAAAGATCAATGGCTAGGATCACTCCAAGCCATATCTAATCCATGGTTGAGATCTCTCAAAAAGAATCTAAACTCAAAACCCACTTTGGGTTAAGTTTCCATAGTTCACTTCATGTCCCTCAATTCACCCACAAAGTGAATTAATAGTCACTTTTCACTCAAGTGACAAATTTCACCCTTTTGACTTAGGAAAATGTCAAAGTGAAATTAGACTTAAAGTATAAGGCACAATGGGTCAAATATCTCCCTCTTGTGGTTATAGACCCACAACCACAAGGGGACCACTTCCCTTGGTACACCAGAAGCCAACACTCCCTCTTACCAAGGAAAGTGTTTCTCACCAAGGCATTAGTGAGAATATCTGCCACCTGCTAATCAGTCGAAATATATTGGAGCTTCATTGCCCCATGTTGAACCCAATCTCTGATGAAGTGGTATCTGATCTCAATATGCTTCAACCTGTCATGAAACACTAGATTCTCAAAGAGTTTGATACAACTCTGATTATCGCAATGAATGAATGTCGGAGACAACTCCTGACCAAATAAACCAACTGACAACTTACGAAGCCAAATGGCCTCGCAACTAGCTTGACTAGCTGCCATATACTCTACCTCGGCCGAACTCAAAGCAATTGACTTTTTCTTCCGACTAAACCAGGAAACAACTCCTGATCCCAAGCCAAAGCAACACCCTAAGGTGCTTTTCCTGTCAGTAGCACATCTTGCCCAATCTGAGTCTGTGTAGCCAACCAAACTGACTCCATCCCCTCTGACGTACTCCAAACCAAAATCCATTGAACCTACTATGTACCTCAAAACATGTTTTTCCCCAACCCAATGAACACTCCTAGGCTCCACCATAAACTGGCTGAGAGTGTTCATGGCAAAACAAATGTTTGATCTGGTGTTGACCAGATACATCAAAGAACCTATCAGCTGCCTATATCTCATAGCACCACCAACTGGGAATCTGAGACCATAGGTGTAGACATGGGCCCCCAGTCGTCCATCTGAAACCTGCTCAAGATGTCTGCAGCATAGATCCCCTACCCCAGAAAGATATGACCCTCCTCCTACCAAACCTCCATGCTCAAGAAATAGTGCATCAAATCGATGTCTATCATCTCAAACTCTTATGCAAGTCTCAACTTGCAATCAACTATGAGAAGCTTCGCTCTTGTGATGAACAAATCATCAACATACCGTATGAGAATGAGTGTATCCTCACCTCGAATGATGTACTAGAGGTTCGGATCTGCCTCAGTCTTCTCAAACCCCATCTGAAGCAAAGCGTCAATACGTGAATACCAAGCTCTTGGAGCTTGCTTCGGAACACACAATGCCTTTCTCAAAAGGCACATATGAGAATCTCTCTCCATCACCTCAAACCCTTAATGGCTGCTCAATGTACACATCCTCCTCAATAAAGCCATTCATAAATGTGGTCTTTGCATCCATCTGATGTATCCTCCAACCCATCTTTGTCGCTATGGCAATAATGCTCTGAATGGACATGTATCTCGCAACTGGTGCGAATGTCTCATCATAGCCAACTCCCTCTACCTGAGGGAATCCTCACACCACAAATCGAGCCTCGTGTTTCTCTATGCTGCCATCTATATCATACTTGGTCTTTTACAACCATTTGGAAGTCACAACTGACTTCCCCACTAGCCTCGGCACCACCTCCCATACATCATTGCGCATAATGGAGTCATACTCCTCAAGCATGGCATCTCGCCAAACCTGTTGGTCAACTGCCTGGGAAAATGTCTCGCGCTCTATATTTGTGATGCTCATCACCATCGCCAAGTAGGACCCAAGCCTATCTGGTGCTCTGCTCTCTTTGAACAACCCCTTAGGCTCTCCAACATTCTCCTTGGCTTCCTTCAGGGTCTCCTGAAACCATCCAGGTTTCCTCTTCCCTGTAGTAACCAAAGGAGAAGTAAGATCTTCGCGCCCACAAGTCTCTACCTCAGATCTCATGCCAACACTCTGAGATCCTGAAGTCTCTGCACCCTCTTCCTAAACCCTCTGCAACTGTGAACCTGAAGTTGTGCAAGGTGACCCTATCACCCCTAAAACTGGTGTATTAGACACCTAAGGTTGTGCTCCCTCTGAAACATCAATTTGTGTCTCTGGAAGCTCCTCAATACTGTCTCTCGACTCAAGAGACCTCCTGAAAGCTCTACCCTCCTCAAATCTAACATCTCTGCTCACCACCACTCTCTGTTGTGATGGAATGTAGATCTGGTAGGCCTTCGAGACCTCTGAGTAACCAACTAGAATCCCCTGTTGTGTTGTGGGGTCTAGTTTTGTCCTCTTCTCTGAGGGGACATGAGAGTATGTCAAGCATCCAAAAATCTTGATATGCTCAACATCAGGCCTCCTACCAGTGAAGGCCTCCTCAAGAGTCTTCTTCCCCAAAATCCTGTGGGGACTCTTGTTTTGTAGATAAACTGCAGCACTCGCCTCAGCCAAAGGTATAGAGGCAAACTCCGATCATGCAGCATAGATCTCGTTGCACCTGTAATCGCCATGTTCTTCCTCTCGGCAACCTCGTTCTGCTGGGGGTTGTAAGGCACAGGCATCTGTCTTTTGATCCCTTCCTAGGAACAGAAGTCTACAAACTCCGTGGAGGCATACTCACCTCCATTGTCTGACTACGAGACGTTGATCTTCTTTCCTGTCTGGTTCTCCACAAGAGCTTTGAACTCTTGGAACCTCTTGAAGACCTCACTCTTGGCCTTCAGGAAATAGATCCAGGTCTTCTTGGAGTGGTCATCTATGAATGTGAGATAGTACACACAAACACTCAAGGGCGCCTAAAACATGGGCCCACACACATTTGTGTACTAAATCCAGTATTCCAACTAACCTGTTGTCACAGTTGGGAAAAGAAGCCTTGGTAAACTTACCAAGCGCACACCCTCTGCACACATCTTGATGCTCTGAGTTGAACTGTGGCACTCCTGTCACAACCTCTCTCAACCCTCCAAGAGCCTCATGATGAAGGTGATCCATCCTCCGATGCCATAACTCACATAACTGACTATTGTCGCTACTCGCTGCAAAAGCATGCAGGGGCTGAAAAAGAAATCTGTATAATTTACCATCCCTCAATCCAATCACCTGCCTTGAGGTGAGACGGGACCCCTTAAGGTGTATGAGGACCTATGTCCCTCTGAAGGACACCTCAAGACCCATGTCCTGGAGGGTGGAAACTGATATCAGATTCTTTTTCAACCCAGGGACATACAACACATCCCTGAACGAAATGGATAGCATACTCTCCCTCTGAAAAGTAATTATGTCACGCCCAACAACCCTAACTATGGTGTCATCACCAAATGCAATCTCCATCTTGACCTCAGGATCTTTGGGATCAGTGAAGTGCTCTCTCACACCCGACATGTGGCTCGAAGCTCCACTATCTATGTACCAGATGTTGGGTGTCATCTCAACTGAAGTGCAACAAATAAGGAGGGCACACTCCCTCTCAAACCGTGCCTGAAACTCCTCATTTGTTGTAGTTGCTATACCACCCGACTTCTTCTTCCTGTTGGGACACTGTCCAGCATAGTACCCCATCTTCTTACAAGCAAAGAACTTCACTTTTCTCATATCTCTCTTCTGCCCACTGCCACTCTCTCCCTATGGCTTGGCCCCCATCTTAGAACCCTGTCGAGCACCCTTGTCGACCTTCTTCTTTCCCTTTGACCAAAGAGCAAGATCCTCATCACCTTTAGATATCCCTTGTTGTCCTGAAGACCCAGAGTTGCATCTCAACTCCTGTACGAAATCATCCTGAAGTCTCTCCCAAGTAGGCATGACCTCTCAAGTGACAATGCCTCGTACAAATGAACCCCAAGGTTTGGAAAAGTTGTTTATCACCATAAAGTCTGGATCCACTATCTCTCTGACCGCTATTAACTCATCTTTGATCTGAGTGAATCTGCCAAGGTATGAAGTGATCGACTCTGACTCGAGCATATGAATGCCCCTGAGCTTCTCCTGCAAAACCATCTTCTGGTTCTGGTTGGGACTCTGGTAAAGCTTGCACAAGGATGCCCACATCTCAAATGCATAGTCTTTACCAGTGAAGTGGGGTATGACGTAGTCTCTCACCACATCACAGATAGTCCTCTTTGCCTTGTCGTTCCTCTTCCTAAACTCTGCCACCAACATGGGAGCAGTGAGAGGAGGAACAACAATGAGAGCCTGAACTATATCCCATAGTTCAAGATCCTCCAAGACAAAGATAAGCATGGCCTTCCAAAGGAACTAGTTGCTATCTCCAGCTAGCCTATCCTTTGCCCTCATTTGAGACATTGACATGGTCGTCCACTGAAACTCAAACTCATGCTAAACTGCAAAAGAAATCAGCCTCAACACTTTACACACAAGCACGAAATAAGGCTGTCCAAAACTGTACAAAAATCTGTTAATTGTATGCTAGAAAATCAGCCAACTCTTAGCCACCAAGGCTCTGATTCCATGTAGATTTTTGAGGAACTAGAAGGCTGCCCAACATGTATGTTTTTGACCTTTTGTCGGGCTCTAAGTTTACTCAATCAAATCTGTCCTTTCTGCTGTTTTAGGACAGCAAATAGGTCTGAAATTTTCTGCCAAGAAATCTGCCTTCAAACTGATGGTTATATGCTCTTTTAAGGTGTCCTTGCAAGTGTTTTAGTCACTGAATGTTAGCACATGCAAACCTTAAAACATATAGCACTCCTCTAGGATCTTTACAAGCTCCTACTACTGATTTAAACACTAAGCATACATGATAAATGAACACAAGTATTTTTGGTCAACATGACTCTGGATAAAACTCCTCCGGGAAAAAACAGTGTAGAATGAAAGTATATATATGTGATGTTTCAAGCATGGAAAACAACAAGTAAGCAAATACAATGGAACTTGTACAAATAGCAAGCTCCTCTCAAGCTTTGCTAGAAGGCTCCAAGAATGATGAGCTCAAACAAGTGTGCCCCCTTCCTTTGTTGCCTCTTCCACTGAACGGATGTGCCCTTGATCTTCTCTTGGATGTTTGAGAAACCCTTGCATGCAAATCTATGTTTGTATGCTGTCCCGAACCTCCACCAATCAGATCTGAAAAAGCTCAAAATCTGCGAGTACCTACTAAGATTGCGCCCGCCTCCAAGCAAAAACTGTCACCACAAAATAAATAGGCCCTAAGCCTCCTTGCGCCCTCCATGAAAGATGGCGCCCAAGCTCTCCTCTCCCAATGCTTCCATTCTCATCATCTTCTCTTGGTTATTTGAGAAACCCTTACATGCAAATCTTTGTTTGTATGCTGTCCCAAACCTCCACCAATCAGATCTGCAAAAGCTCAAAATATGCGAGTAGCTGCTAAGCTTGCACCCTCCTCCAAGCAAGAACTGTCACCACAAATCAAATAGGCCCTAAGCCTTCTTGCGCCCTCCATGAAAGATGGCGCCCAAGCTCTCCTCTCCCAATGCTTCCATTCTCATCCTCTTGCTCCTCTCCAAACTCTCCAAGTGAACAAATGAAAGAATGAGACTCATTTTTCCCTGTGTGCCCATCTTAAGGAATCATAAGGAAACCTAAAAGATCAATGGCTAGGATCACTCCAAGCCATATCTAATCCATGGTTGAGATCTCTCAAAAAGAATCTCAACTCAAAACCCACTTTGGGTTAAGTTTCCACAGTTCACTTTATATCCCTCAATTCACCCAAAAAGTGAATTAATATTCACTTTTCACTCAAGTGACAAATTTCACCCTTTTGACTTAGGAAAATGTCAAAGTGAAATTAGACAAAGTATAAGGCACAATGGGTCAAATATTTCCCTCTTGTGGTTAAAGACCCACAACCACAAGTGGACCACTTCCCTTGGTACACCAGAACTCAACAGTTTTGCTATTCATTGGGGGGCATTAGAGTAGTAAGTGAATTGAGAGTGTGGGGCTTATCAATCACAAAATGGTGAGTAGGAGCAGTTGCTCTACACTACATATTCATAGAGAAAAACCCACAACAATTATTAAACACAAACTTGAAGCAATACACCATGAACAAAACCACAGTAATTTAACACCATCAAACATAATGTTTACCCTGGAAACCCAAATGGGAAAACCAGCTTCTAATGCCAATGTTCAGCCTCTATTAAATTTTAATCAGCAATTATGAAGGTCTTTATAGAGTATTTGGCTCTCTTTGGGCCTCTAGCAATTTGTTTACAGGAAAAAAACCAAAGCATTACGAATCTCCATCGAGGAACCCCTTCTAGTTTTTTGTGCAAGAGTTTATTGGGAGCCTCAAGCTCTGCTGAGGTAGCTAGAAGGACAGGTGTTGCTGCCCTTTCATTTCCCCTTCTGCAGCGCTCTCTTTCCCTTTTTGTCTTTTGCTGAGCATTCCTCCTCAGATATTGGCAGTCCAAAGTTCCTTGTGGCCAATGGGTGACTGGCTAAGTCAAGGTGTGACCATCACGCTACCGACCACTCTCCTACTTCATCCGCTTCCGTAGCTTTAAACTTCTCTTCTACAGCCTCTTCCTTTGTAGCGGTATTACTAACTCTACTTTCATAGTCTCTTCAACAACTTCTGTAGCCTCTTCTTTCGCTGATTATTTGGGTTAGAGCTGCATCGCACGCCATTCTTGTTTGTTTTGGATCCATAGCAGATCACATATATAACTATTTACAATGGAAAGTTGAAAATAATGAAATATTGCAAAAGGAGAAACACGTGAATGACCATCAAAGATTATCGCTCTACAGTAGACAACACATAATGTATTTCTACACTTAACGATCACTGTACATAGTAGATAGTTTTAGATTTTAGTAATAAATAAGTAAGCCTTACTTATGGTGTTTCTTCTCGCATGAGATGTGTGATGTATTAGAATCATTTAGAAAGATGGGCATGGAGATGGTAGCCAACATGATGATTCAAATACTCAAAAATCCAGAAAAGTTATCAAATGTTTTGATTGTGGTATGATAGGTGACAAGGCCAAATTTTGTAGGAAATGATTGTAGGATCAAAACCACAACCACAGCCCTGCTTCCCGAGATCGATTTAGAAATAAAAAGGCCAATGTAGTTGATCATAACGAGGAAGAAGAATTTTACACTTTTTTGGCTAATAAAAAAGAAACCAATGGGAACAAAACACATTGCTGTATTGATTTGGGTGCATCACAGCATTGTACCAAACAGAGAGATTGGTATACTAATTTCAGAGAAGACAGAAAAATCTGATTATGTTGTCTTTAGTGTTAGAAGAATACAAAGTTGAATGAAAGGGAAGAGAGCAAGTTCAAATGAGAGATAAGTGATTACTGTTTATGATTGTCTACTATGTCCATGGTTTGGAGAAGAATCCACTTTCAGTTAGTTGTATTATGAACATGGCTTAAAACAATGATTGCGATGGGTGTGAAAGAACATGGTTTGTTTCAATTGATGGATGATGAAGACAAAATGGTCGAAAAATATGCTCTGATGTGTGAGAAAGATGTCCATTTGAAAGGACAATGCTCTGGGGCTGATGTACAGAGAGATTTCAGCAATTAAATTGCTGAAAATAATTGAAATCAGCATGAGAACAGCACTTCTTTGAGGGGCCGAAGAGAGAAGAAAAGGCTGGTGCTACAGGACCCTGGAATTTCCATGGGACGAAGGGCGAAGCAGCCAGCAGCAATGGGAAAGTAAGAAGCAAATTTATTATGCTTTATCTGCTGAATTCTATGAAAGAGATAAAGAGAAGCAGGATGGTTCTTCTACTGAGATGCAAGAGAAAAGAATTTATATGTTCAGCTAAATCTGTTCTTCTACTGAGATGCAAGAGAAGAATTTGTATGTTCAGCAAACATTGGTTCTCATCTGTGTATATAAATCTGATAACCAAAGGCCCAACGTATGATAAGTATGGATGAATAATTAAAGTCTAAATATCTTCTTATAAAATAATTTATAAATAATTCAAATTTCAGCAAAGATATATCACTATTCATAATGGAAAGTTGGAAATAATGAAATCTTGAAGAAGGACATGGAAACAAATGATCATCGAAGAGTGCATTCTCTACCATCATCTTATGCATTTCATCAAGAACTTCATAGGTTTTGCAAAAAAAAGCTATCATGATTCATAAAACCTTGCTAATCTTAAAACCATTAAGTCTTCTTGACTAATGGGAACCGTTTTGTATTTTGAGGAGTTACTAGTTTCGATCCCACTCTTAGCTAGAGGAGTTACTAGTTTCAATCCCACTCTTAACTAATTAACTTTGTCATTTTCCATTTGCTCTCTTGACTAGACGACCTTAGCCTTCTCTGCAGTTAGTTTTGACAATAGATGCACACTCAAGTTCAAGCAATGTATGAAGCCATGCATATTTCTGGTAGACAAATGACAACACTCCTGGCCAATACTTTCAAAGCTTTCCCTTGCCCATGATATCAAATAAACAACCAAGGCCAATGTACCTTTTGTCAGAGGGGCATCACTGAGAAATGATGAAGTTGCCACAATTCCAAATCAACCATATGTAAACACATGTTTCTACAAGTTAACCTAGCAGAGAGCCGATGGAGTTGAAAAAATTTAGCTATGTGTTCTAGAGTCTTCAGTAAGTGGAATAAGAACCAGCTAGACTGCCTTGTTGCATCCTAACTGCTAATCAGCAACTTTTCATTCAGGTAATTAAACCATTGATGGTGTTTTAGTTGATAAAAATATCTGCAGAACAACTATGTAAGTTTAAAATGGCATCAAGTCATTTTTCATCTTTGCTTCTCTTAGTTCTTTATCGAATGGACTATACAAACAATCCTAATTGAAGCCAGGCATTATAGAAAAGGCCAAAAGTTCTCTGTATTTCACATACCAAAGGAATTTCATATGGTGAGGCCAAAGTTTGAAATCAATAGCAGATGCAGGTATAAGCCTATTTCATCATTTGTTAAAATCGGATTTTTTGCTCAAAATTTCATTGTCTTCTAGTCATAAGAAACAGGGTTCAAACAATTTTGGACTTACCGACAATATACAAATCCTAAAAAGTTCAAGAAGTCTTCGAGTATATCAAGCATCTTTGTCATTTGAGAGAAGAGTAACACACGATGTCCACCTTGTTTCAATCGTGGAAGAAGCTGCATCCACCATATGCTAAATTGATGAGATATTGTGTTTTTACCAGAAGAATTTCCAACATCTGTGAAGAGAAAATATATAGAGAGAAAATACAAGACTTAAGGGTTTACAATGTGCAGGCCTTGTAGATTCCCGAGATTCATAATAATGAAATCAAAACTCAGACTTAAATAGTACAAGGTGAATGAAAACCTTTTCCAATAGCTGAAGCTTTCCAGACGCTCCAACTAGCATCTCAAATGCCTTTTCTAGAGAAGTGTTTACCGGTTCTTGTCCTGGGAAAAGATACTGGCAACATAAAGAACAAATTAATATCATCTCTTGGAAGACTCTGCTTTAAGCAATGCTTCCAACACATCCTGATTACTCTAACAACAGAACTATAATGAAGCATTGTTTTCTCTAACATAAAAACTATTTAAAGTACTTCCTGATAACAATAACTGCAAAATACTCATACAGCAGAAAATTTGAGCTGTATTTGATAAACTACAAAAGTTAATACAGACTCCAAAATTGGTTAAGCATGCACTAAAAATAGAAAATGAATTTTCCACAAAGGTAGATAGCAGAAGAAGAGAAATAAAATGAACTATTTACTGGTGTACATTAGTAAAACTAATGAATGATGGAACTATTAATTTTCAGCAGTAGATAACTAGGAAAAAAAAGGGAATGCTTTATGTAACTCCACTATAGAATCTGTCACCCCTTGAAAATCCATGGTTCATCTTGCATTTTCAATGGCCTTTCTTTTATTCCAGCACAGCAGATCCTTGGAGTTCAGTGGCAGTCACAAAGTGCAGGAAGAGACTTGGGAGGTATTGATGGAGACTTTTCTCGAGACACCTCAAAATAAGATGAGGTGCAACTAAGATGAACTATTTATTGATGTCTATTAGTGTAACTAATGGATGATGGAACTACTAATGTCCAGTAGTATACAACTAAGAAATAAAACGGAATGCTTTACGTAACTCCGCTATAGAATCTGTCACCCCTTCAAAATCCATGGTTCATCTTGCATTTTCATCGGCCTTTCTTTTATTCCAGCACAGCAAAGAAATAAGATCAACTATTTATTGATGTCCATTAGTGTAACTAATGAATGATGGAACTATTAATGTCCAGGAGCAGATAACTAGGAAAGAAAGGGAATGCTTTACATAACTCTGCTATAGAATCTGTCAACCCTATAAAATCTATGGTTCATCTTGCATTTTCATCGGCCTTTCTTTTATTCCAGCACAGCAGATCCTCGGAGTTCAGTCACAGTCACAAAGTGCAGGAAGAGACTTGGGAGGTGTTGCCGTCCTTATACACACTTGCAGACGTGAGTTGAGTTCGGCTCACTCAGTGTGTCCTTGGAGGCACAATGCCTAGGTTCACAGCCCACGCAGTCACTTTGACCGGAACCTCTTCCGTCTAGGCTTTCTCCTAGGGAAGCCAAAGGGGGTAGACCTTAATTACTAGATGTGTTAAAGTTAGATTCTAGGAGTTAATTTTAATTTGTTAAGGTTAGAGGGGATTATAATCCTAAGATGCTAAGGCAACCATGCAATATGCAAGGGTTAGCATGACAAGCAAGTCCTTTCCCTAGGTCAACTAAGACTAGTGCCTAGAAATTGGGCAAGGGGTCAACTATGTTAAAGGGTGGTTAATTACAAAAGAATTACAAGTTATAATTTTACAAGAAAGAATAACTCAATAAAAGAATATCATATACATTTATTTACAAGCTATACAAAAGAATGAGATATTACAATCTAACCAAGTATGTTTAATGTGTGCAGGATAAAGAAGACTCAAGCATCAATCACATCATCATTTACACTAGATCATCAACATATTACTTCATCAACAAGATTATCAGGACTAAGCACAATTACTATGAAGAAATG
>ML847866.1:9265-43531 GCA_009831015.1 Picea engelmannii | reverse complement strand
GGTCATAGACAAGGTCACATTGTCGAAGGCTTAAAGGAAGAAGCTAGCGGTGTTAAGCACCATCTCGGAGTCTCGGTGATCGTGAATTGGAGTATCGAGACCTTTCATCACAGGAATCGTGATATGTGAGATTGTGATGAGATCTGGACCGTCAGATCATTGGAGATCTTGACCATTGATCAGGCTCGATGAAGTTCATAAGTTCACGAAATACGAAATTCCTTTTGGCGCAGCCTGTGGTCACCACCGGTGGTCACGTGAGGGGAAGAAGCTTGTGGTGCTAAGCTCCATCTTGGAGTTTCATTGATCACGACTTGGAGTGTCGAGACCCTTCATCACAGGAATGCTGAAATGAAAAATCACTAAATTCAAATTTTGTTTAGCGCTCAGTCACAGCTAGTGGGCATATGAGATAAACGCGAAATCCTGTGGATTTAATCCAACGATGTTGGTTAATTGGAAACTTAATCGAAGGGTTACTATTTCTCTTCATGATTAATTGTTCAGTTACAATTCAGTTAGCAAAACTGAATCATGGTTCTTGGACGGTTTGTGTTTCAGTTGCTGAAGTATTGTTCTAGGGATTTGAGGGGTAACTGAAGGGGTTGCAGAATATAAAAGAAACATGCAGTGGTTGTGCATGGTTGGTTGTTTTGAATGAAAAATGAGTTGAATTGTAAGAAAGGGAAAATTACACTATGCGCAGTGTGAGACCAACAATATGCGTAGTGTGAGATAAAACTCAGAGATGAGAAATAGATGAGGAATAGACAGAAGCAAGAGAAGAATTGTAGAACAGCTTGAAGCAGAGCAAAATTGCAGAATAGACAGAGGAAGAGAAGAATTGCAGAACAGTTAGAAGCAGACTAGATTTGCAGAACAGAGAAGAAGTGGTAAGAATAGATTTATATGTATTATTGGTTATTCAATCATTTGTTTATAATCAGGGAGGAAGGGTGGTGTTGGGGAGGACTGTGGTCCTTTGATATTCGAGTTGTTGCTTGAATATTGGGAGTTGTAGCTTCCATCTAGTTGTGGCTAGAAAACAGGGTGGCAGGGTGGTGCTTGGGAAAACACAGAGTTTTCTATATGCAAGTTGGTGCTTGTATAAATGGAAGTAGGTTCTTCCATCCAGTCGGTGCTTGAACACTCAAGGAGTTGGTGCTTCCTTCTAGTGGGTGCTAGAGAAACCAGAGAGTTGGTGCTCTCAAACAAGTTGGAGCTCGTAAAACAGAGGTAGTAGCCTCACTTTGAGTTGGTGCTCAAACATAGATGATGTACAAAACTTAAAATACTACCTATCATTTCGAAGAAGAAGAGGTTTTCTCCCTTTATGGGTTTCCTCGTGAAAATCTGTCTCTGTGTATATCTTATGTGTGATTGATGTTCATTATTTATGTTGTTTATATGATGTATAATATTGATGGTCACTTGATGAAAGATTAAAAATGGTTTAATAGACTTAATATTGTTTAAGCACAGTAACAACTGATTCACCCCCCCTCCCTCTCAGTTGTCTTAGTAATTTCAACAACCTTATGAGAAGCGCTCCTTGTGGGGATAGCTTCTATCCACTTGGTAAAGTAATCTGTGACAGTCGAGATCCACCTTTGCTAACCACTAGAAGTCAGATGAATCTCCTCGATAATATCTATTCCCCACTACTGAAAGGGTCTTAAAGCCACCACAGGCTTCAAAGGAAAGGACTTGAGTTGTTGTTTTCCTGAGAATTTCTGACACTTGACACAAGCCCTGATTTTAGCACAAACATAAGTGAATAGGCTAGGCCAAAAATAGCCATCTCTGAGAATCTTGTAGGTTGTGGTTTTCCAGAAGTGATACCCCCCACACAAACTATCATGAAATTCAAACATGATTTTTTGGGTTTCCTGTGGGTCTAAACATCTCAACAACACCCCTAGAGGATCTTTCCAATATAAAACTTGATCAATGAGGCAATATTTAATTGATCTAAGTGTTACAGATATTACTTTTCTTTTTTCCATGCCATCAGGAGGTTGTAACTTCTGTAGAAATAAAATGATGTTCCTGTACCAAGCACATTCTACTAATGGAGGGAAGGCTTGAGAACGTGTATCAAACAACTCACCCTGTTGATTTTCTGAGCAAGCGTTGATGAAATTTACCCCCAAGGATTTGCAATTAGTTTCATCCAATAGCTTGGGAGTGCTAAGGTTTGGATGGCTTCCACCCTACTGGGATCAATGCTCACTCCCTCATCTGATACTATGTGCCCCAGTAATTTTCCCTCTTTTATAGCAAACAATGACTTCTTGGGATTCAGGGATAGACCAAATTTTCTGCATTTTTGGAAGACATTTCTCATATGATGATGAATTTCTTTATCAGTCCTGGAGAAAATTATAATGTCATCTAGATAAATGACTACAAATTTATCCCTTTCCCCAATAAAGGCGATGTCCATAGTGCACTGGAAAGTTTCTCCTACGTTCATCAATCTAAAGGGCATCTTGGCATACATGAATGTACCCCATGGAGTGGTGAATGGTGTCTTCTCTCTATCCTCGGGTAAGACAGAAATCTGATTGTAGCTAGAAAATCCATCAATCATGGAAATCCTGGATGCACCTGTCACCCTCTGCAATATGTGTTCCATTTTCATCAATGGGTAATTATCTTTCTTGGAGCTTCTATTTAGGTTCCTGAAATCAACACAAAGTCTGATTTCTCCATTCTTCTTTCTCATTGGGACCAAATTGTCCACCCATTTAGAATACCTCAAATGAAAAATAATTTGGGCATCTAAAATATTTTTTACCTCTTTCTCCATGATAGGTAGCAGCATAGGGTTGATCTGTGTCAGATTCTGCCTAAATGGCTTGGCCTCTTCCTTTAATGGGATTTTATTCTCAATGATGCTTGTGTCATATGTTCTGAGATCCTCATAAGTCCAAACAAACACATCAGAAAACTCCTTTAATATCTCAGCTTATTCATCCCTTTGTTCCCTTGAAATACTGCTCGACAAATTGACAAATTTTGGATCCTTCTCTGTACCAATGTTGCATTCAGTGACATCAGTGTCATCAGTCGATCCTTCAAATTTCACTGCCACATCATTTCAGTCAAATATTCTTTCCAAAGGAACTAGTCCCTTTAGAATGTGATTGCTAGGCAACTGAACAATATGGTGATTAGTAATTTTGTTCAAGAAAACATCAGTATGAGGATTACTTTCAAAATCCTGATCTTGATCAATATGTAGTGCAAAAAACTCATCAACACTCTCAAGGAATATTTTGATCTCGAGATCATCCTCAAATACTTTCCAATGCTTGACATTGTCAAGTATAGAGGGTCTGTAATTTACTTCTACATCATACCTAAGATTTGGTGGCAAAGGGACTCTGAAATTGCTTGCTGAAACAACCAAATAATCATCCATGATGTTTTCTTCTCTTAGAATAAATGAAATGTTGAATGCTAGGAAAAAATTGACAATAAAGTCCCATACTTCATTTCTATAACCTCTTAGCCTAGGGTCCTTAGCTTGGTAGAGATTTATGACTTGATGGAAAATTAACTCGGCATCCCCAAATAATGATATCTCTTCAATTCCCATGTCTGTTGCATCCCTCAGATCTAAAACGAGATCTATGTACTCTACCACATTATTGGTAGCTTTGAATTCTAAATTGTAGGACAGAGCTATAGTCTCTTGATCAAGTGAAACAAGAACCACTCAAGCACCAACACCTTCCTTAGAAGAGGCTCCATCGAAGAACATTTCCACACAGAGGTGATAGGAGGGGAATCTTTACAAAAAGTAATAAGCTACTTTTTTATCTCCAGAGGAGGTTCAAGAGTGTCGGTGAGTTGCAGAAAACTAGATCCCAAATCTTTGTCAAGAGAAAAGATAGGATGGTTTGTGGGGTTTTCTTCATCACTAATAATGTAGGGAAACTGAGCTTCCCTGTAAATTATCCTATGCTCACCCCCAAACACCAGAATGGTAGCATAGGTGAGGTCCATCTGCAAAGTTCCTCCTGGTCTTTTTATCCAAGATCTAGATAGAAGCATTATGAACTTAGGGGGAATGTCAGCTACCACGATTTCCATGATCATTCTTTTCATTGGTAGCTCGAATAGAGATACGACCAAGTATTTGATAACCCCAAGACACTTGACCTTCCTAGAGTTGAAATAATACAAGTCATGGTAGGATTTTGTAATCTCCAGACCGAGCTCTTCCATGACAATATTAGGCATAAGATTGTGAGATGCCCCTGAATCCATCAAACAGTTGTGCAGCACCTTGTCATGTATGTTCAGTGAAGTATAGAAGGGAGGGGATGAATCTTCTCTATATTCTACCAAAGGACCTAGGATGACTGCAGGCTTCTCATCTTGGAAGTTTACTGAGTCTGTGGAATGAGACAAAGGTTCAGGCTGCAAGATTTTGGAGAGGCACCTTCTGAAGTCTTCATGCTTGACCAGCTCTGAAATGGGTATCGGAATTCTAATATCTTGTATTTCATGCTCATAGATGAAAGAGGAGGGGGGTTTAGAATTTCTCTCACTTATGGAACAGGACTTTTGACTACCGGTGGTGGGGTATGTTCCTTCTTTTCCTTACTCCTGTCTACAATATCTTTAGTAGGTGTTTTTGCCCTGGTAGGCTGATCAGGGATGTCCATTTTTCCTTCTTTCTGTTTGGACCTCAGATTATATCTATTTGGAGTGTGGTTGGTTTTTTCCCCTTTACTCATCTCATTTAGTTGGTTTTCCATTAGAGACTCCTCGTATGCATATTGAGTTAAATGGGGAAATGAGGAGGTATCCCAAGACAATGGATTTCGGGATCAACCTCCTCTTCCTCTTCTTCTTTAGTGACAAGGTTATTTTGGAGAGGGGCTTGAATTCTTTGATCATCGTTATCTTGGCCTCTTTGATCTATTGGAAGTATATGAGGAGCACTATTAGGTCTCCTGAAGGTACCTCTGTTATCATCGTTTTGAGTACTTATATAGGCTTGTCTTGCTTCAAGTTTTACCTTCTCCATATTAGCAAAAAGAAATTTTACTAATTTGATAAGCTCATCATCTTGAGAGTGGGCAGCAGAGGATGAGGTTGAAGTTTCATACCTTCCCCTTCTTCTATCCCTGTCAGCCTTACTCCTAAGCTCATCAACTACCATAATATTGGATTCTACTTCAATGGATGCATCTTGCATATGAGCCAAGGAGGTAGCTCTCCTTTCTCTTAAGAGGAGGAAGAAATCAAGGTCAAAAGAACTAGAATAAGTAATCTTTGCAAAGGTTTCTATAGGCTTAACCTCAGTGGGAATTTTTTTATACATCTTATTAAATCTCTTTGAGAAGTCAGAAACAGATTCCCCTTCCTTTTTCTTCAGTGATCCAAACTCTGTAATATAGTAAAGGAAATCCTTTCTATCCCCCCAATTCTTTAAGAAGGCTTCATATAGGGATTCAATTCCATCAATAGATCCAGGAGGCAAGGCCCTAAACCACTTCCTAGCCTCATCCTCAAGGCTATGAAAAAAAATCCTCATCCATACATCTGCATCCATGATGACGTGACAATCTGTAAAACTGTAAAAGGATTCAAGGTGTTCCTCTGCAGTTATGTCTTCCTCACCTGTGAACTTGGGAAACTTCTTAAGGTAGCCATCCACTGGGAGGGAATTCATAGGCTGAGGCAAAACAAGAGGGGCATACCTAGCAGCTATTATAGCTTCCATCGTAGTTCTGGGGGGATTGGCTCCTACCATTGGAGTGTGAACTAGAGGAGAACTGGGAGGTGATGTAGTTCGAACAAGCGAGACTGGGGCTGTGCTTATGGGAGAAAAAGGAAAAGGATGAGTGTTAGGAGATAAAGATGAGGGGCTAGAAGTAACATAGGTTTCCCCTTCTATAGCTACAACAACTCTAATAGGAGGTGGAGTAGGAAAGTATTCTAAGGTCAAATCTCTCTCCTTCCACTTCACAACTTCGGGGGAAAAAGGGGTGTCAAATATCTCTCCTTCCAAACCAAGAATAGGAGGGGAGAAATCGGCAAGAAAACTCCCAAACCTTAAATTTATTGAAACTCCAGCAGTTTGTATAATAGGAGAATCAGAAACAGTTATTGGAGTTTGTAAAGAGGGATTATGCAAATTATCAGAAGGACTTGGTACATTAGTAGAGGTACCTTTTTGAGCGATCTTTCCCTTTCTGATAATTTCCTCTGGGTCAGCTTAAGACGTTGCTAGAGGCAACAGTGAAGTAGACCTCGTATGTCTGCCTTTAGGATCTAGAATTGAAACAGTGGAGTCGTCAGGTGCAATATGAAATCTTCAATGGTATTGATATATGATGCACCTTCAGAATCATAGTTTCTTTGTCATTCTATCCCAGGTAAATGTCGTCAATTCATTCCCCAGCAATGGCACCAGAAATGTTAGCACCAGAAGTCACCTCTGGATTGCGGCAGAGGTAATCCAAGTACCCATCAGTTTATATGTCACGGTAATGGATTTAAAGAGGTCAAATGGGGCAAACTCGAGAGAATATTGTTTTAACTCATAAAATGTTGAAATAATGTAAATGCAAAGTGTATTCTAATTATTATTGTGTAATTATTCATTAGATCAATCCCCATTGCGGATTGATCATGTCGGCTATTGTGAAAGACCGAATCCATTTTTGTGGATTGGTCAAAACATAATTGTAATAGGTAGAATAAGAATTCAGCCCCAAAATATATTAAAGAAGCCTCGGAATATGTTAAAGGTGGTTATAACCACCCAGATTGAGAAGTCAGCCCAGCCAGTGAAGAGACACTTCCACACGTGCCAAAATTGTATAAATAAGGAGGCTAGCACCTCACTTAGATACACTCACTTGTTCATTGAGGAGAAAGTTTCGGAGTTGTAGTTGGAGAAGAGAGAGGGAGAGAGAGAGAGGCGCATTCTTGGGAGAGGAATTTCTATATTTGTTTGAGTTATCTCTTGGCATTATATTGGCTATCTATAATAAGGAAGTTTTGTTGGGTTTTCTCCCCCATGAGGGTTTCCCAAGATAAATGATGTGTCTCCTGTGATTTTGTATTTCTCAATGATCCTATATTATGCTATTTTTATCTAATGAAATGTAAAGAACTCTAATAATAGCTTAAACCTTAACATGGTATCAAAGCTAAGCTGAAGAGAGCATCTTTCACAAGAGAAAGTGAAAAGCGTCAATGTTGTCGTACATGCAAATTAGGGATTTTTGTTGGTGAAGTATTTCAGCCTTAAAACCATATAGAAAAGTGTGCCCTTCCTCAAGGATTACTTTGGCATCCTCAGCACAACTTTTCAGTGGCTAGATATCTCGAAAAGTGAAACCCTAGTTTCACAAAGTACCAGAAGTACCAGAGTACTAGAAGCACCAGAAAACTAGAAGCACCAGTCCAAAAATCCGCAAATCAAGTTTGGAGGGGTAAAAGAAGGATTTTATCAGATCCAAACACACCAAGATACTCACCTCATCCAAGTGCACCTCCTGGTAAATTCAGAATTCAATTTTGAGCATTTTCATTTTTGGACATTTTCCCAGCTTCAGGTAAAAGATGTCTACAAGCATTAAGCTTGTTGACAAGCTAGAAGGTGTGGAAAAATTTTGTGCTTGGAAGTATAGGATTGCTCTCATTCTTGAAGAGAATGACCTAGTAAGATTCATCAAAGAATAAGTGTCGGAGCCCGACGATGCTGCAGAAAAAACAAAGCACCAAAAGGACACAATCAGGGCCAAAAGAATCATTGCAGATTCAATCAAAGATCACCTGATTCCCTATGTGTCATCAAAGAAGACTCCAAAAGAAATGTTTGATTCCCTAAATAGACTATATGAAGGAAATATAATAAATTGAAAGATGAATCTAAGAACTCAGCTCAAGAATACAAGGATGCAGAGAGGAGAATCAATCCAAGAATACTTCTCCAAAATATCAGAACTCAAAGATCAGTTAGAAGCAATTGGAGATACCATAGATGAAGATGAACTCGTAATGATGGCCCTCAATGGTCTCATAATACCTTAGGATGCATTCATCCAAACCATTTGTGCAAGAAAGGAGAAAATAAATTTTGATAGTGTTTGGGAAGAATGCATTCAAGAAGAATAAAGAGTAGCTAACCGAGAGGCTTTACTAGCAAGAGATGAAGATCAAGCTCTAGATACTCACACTAAAGGAGGAAGGAAGAAGTCTTACTTCCAGAAAGAAACTTATAAAGAGTCTCACCCCCAAAACAAATTCATTCATAAAGAATCTCATCCAAAGAGATTCCAGAATAAAGGACAATGAAAGGAAAGAGATTACTCATATGTACAATGCTACCATTGTGACAAGATGGGACACATTGCGATATTTTGTGTATCTAGATGAGAAGAATACAAGAGGCAAAATAAGAGGCACCATGCCCATGCAGTCAAAGATGAAGAACCACCTGCAAAGATGATAAGAGAACAGATTAAAGACTATGTCTTAATCTCGACCCTCTCAGGATCGGTAACACCTGGAGAGGACACTTGGCTCATTGATAGTGGTGCCTCCAAGCACATGATAGATCAAAGAGATATCCTCTCTTTCATTTCAGAAAATAATTTTTCTCAGAAAGTGACAAATGGAGATGATTATCAATACCCTACCAAGGGAGTGGGAGAATCAAACTACAAGCTTAACTCAGGAAATTCAATGAAGATGAAGGACGTACTCTATGTACCAAGTTTGACAAAGAACTTACTCTCCATATCAGCTTTAGAAAAGAAAGGCTTCAGAGTTTCCTTTATAGATGGAGAAGTTCTTATGTGGGCTAAAGGAGAAACCATAAATGAAGAAATCATCATTAGAAAAGAAGAAGGTGGCTTGTATAAGCTAAAGGGTCACTCAGAAGCTACCATGACCCACGCCATTGAGAATCCATGTGAAATTTGGCATAGAATATTATCCCACATCAACTACAAGGTGCTACCATACATATGCAATGGATGTGCACAAGGGAAGAACATCAAGAACCCTTTTCTGAAGAGAGACAGCAAAGCAGAAGGAGTTCTAGAACTCATTCATGCATATGTGTGTGGCCCAATGCCATCGTCCTCCATTAGTGGGTATGTATACTCTGTATCATTTATTGATGATTATTCTCGTAAGACCTGGGTGTATTTTTTGAAATCTAAAGATGAAGTGTTTAGCAAATTCAAGGAATTCAAAACCCTGATAGAGAATATTTATACAAGAAAGATCAAGATACTCAGGTTAGATAATGGAGGATAATACACCTCAAAAGAGTTTGTGAAATTCTTCAAAGATGTTGGGATCAAGAGGGAGCTCACCACTCCCTACAATCCTCAACAAAATGGTGTAGTTGAAAGAAAGAACAGAACGATAATGGAAGTTGTGAAGACCATGATCCATGATCAAGATCTTCCAATGTGCTTATGGGCAGAAGTAGCAATAGACAGTCATATATGTGCAAAACCATTTGTTCCATAGTGAAATTGGGTTCAAGACCCCGAAAGAGATGTTCACCGGAAAGAAACCAAAGGTAAGCCATCTCAGAATATTTGGTTTCCCAGTATTTATACATATTCTGAAAGAGAAGAGAAACAAGATGGAACCCTCGGGAAAGAAGGGAATATTTGTGGGATACTGTGAGGTCTCCAAGGCCTTCAGGATTTATATGCCAGGTCACCATCACATTGAGATAAGCAGGGATGTGACCTTCGATGAAGATGCAATGCTCAAGAATTCGAGAAGATTCCATCTTGAAGAAGTATATGAAGAGGTACCCATAATCCCCATGGTTTCAGAATCAGTGAGGGAGGTTCCTAGAGCTACAGAACTAGTGAGGGAAGTCGTAAATTCCCCTAATGAGGAAATTCTAGAAGATCATGACATAGTAGAATTTCAAGAACCTCCTCAGATGACGATCTCTCATAAAATAAATCCTTCTTGGGCAAGAGAGATTATTCAAGATGGAGATAAGTATGGTGTTCCCGAAGGAACCATGAGACAGGTGAAGAGACCTAAGCCATTCTCCAATTATATGGATTTGATGTGTGATCTCCTAGAGAAAGAGCCTACTTTCTTTGAAGAAGCCATTCAAAAGAAAGAATGGGCAGATGTTATGACAGAAGAATACCAATCCATAATAAATAATGATGTATGGGAAATAGTTCCCAGACCGAAGAGCAAGGATGTGGTATCTTCCAAATGGATCTTCAAAATAAAACATGTTGTTGATGGAAGTATTGAGAAGTATAAATCAATATTTGTCGCTCGTGGATTTTCTCAAAAGGAAGGCATTGACTATGAAGAGACATTCACTCTTGTAGCCAGATACACTTTGATCAGAACCATCATATCCCTTGCAGCTAAGATGAAGTGGAAGTTACACCAGATGGATGTAAAGACAGCCTTCCTAAATGGTGTCATCGAAGAAGAAGTGTATATAGAGCAACCTCAAGGATTTGAAGTTGAAGATAGGAAGTCTCATGTCTGCAAGTTGAAGAAGGCTCTGTACAGATTGAAGCAAGCTCCTAGATCTTGGTATGGCAGGACAGACAGTTTCCTGAAGAGCTTGGGATTTACCAAGAGTAAAGCATATTATAACCTCTACTTCAAGGTTATGAATGATGAGCCAATGATATTATTGTTGTATGTGGATAATTTATTCTTAATTGGAGAAGAAAATCTCATCACTGAATGTAAGAAGAGGCTCGCCTTAGAATTTGAGATGAAATACCTTGGCCTAATGCATTATATCTTAGGTCTTGAGGTATGGCAGAGTCCAGAGAGGATCTTCCTTAACCAAGGGAAGTATGCAATTGAAATCTTGAAGAGATTCGACATGTTAGAGTGAAAGTCCATGAATACACCCATGGAAACGAAGCTGAAGCTACTAGTCGACACTTCATCAGAATTGATTGATGCCACATTGTATAGATAGATTATTTGATCGATGATGTTCCTGACGAACACCAGACCAGATATTTTTTTTGTCATGAACACGTTGAGTTAGTTTCTAGTAGAACCCATACATGTTCACCTAGTTGTTGAAAAACATGTGATGAGGTACCTTAAGGGTACATTAGATTGTGGTCTCAGTTATGATGGAGATCATGATTTCACATTGAGTGGATATACTGATTCAGATTGGGTTGGAAGTGTCTCTGATAGGAAGAGAACTTCGGGATGTTGTTTCGGTTTGGGATCAGCCATGATCTCATGGTAGAGTAGGAAGCAATCCATCATTGCTCTCAGTACAGCAGAAGTAGAATACATTGTTGCGTGTTCTACCATTTGCGAAGCTATATGGCTTCAAAATTTGTTGACTGGTCTATTTGACCTAGAGATGGAAGCAACCACGATCCTATGTGACAACCATAGTTGCATAAAGATGACAGAGAATCATGTATGCCATGACAAGTCGAAGCACATAGAGATCTGATATCATTACATCTGTGACATGGTGCAAAGAGGAGCCATAAAGCTCTAGTACATTAGCATGGATGAACAGGTTGTCGATGTGTTGACCAAGCCTCTATCTCATGTAAAATTTGAGCACTTTTGAGATAAGCTTGGTATAGTCCAAAAGGACCTTCCTCGAAAGGGGGAGTAGTGTTGTGATAAGATATATCTATTATTGTGCTTCCATCTTAACCATTGTGACGTAAAGCCAGTCTAATTGTTGTGATGAGATGTGCCTAGTACTGTGCTTCCAGCTTAACCACTGTGACATAAAGCAAGTCTATTTGTTGTGATGAAATGTGCCTAGTAATGTTCTTCCAGCCTAACCGCTCTGATGTAAAGCAAGTCTAGTTGTTGTGTTGAGATATGTCTAGCACTATGCTTCCAGCTTAATTGTTGTGATGTAAAGCCATTCTAGTACCTATCTTCCAGCCTTATAGCTGTGATGAAAATCAAGATGAGTATTTTTCTTCTAGCCTTATTGTTGTGATGAAAAGAAAGACGAGTATTGTGCATCTAGCTTGATAGTTGTGACGTAAATCTAGTCCAGTATTGTTCTTCCAGCCTTATTGTTGTGAAGGAAAGCAAGACGAGTATTGTGCTTCTAGCTTGATAGCTATGATGTAAATCCAGTCCAGTATTGTGATGATGTGCCAACTGTGTGCTGTGATGATGAGCCAGCCTCATCCTATGATGTTGTGACCAGCCTTGTGCTATGATGATGATGTATTAGTTTTATACTAATCCATATTGATGTAGATGATGATTTCATTCCTCTGAGAATGACAATGTTGTCAATGAGAAAACTTCCGATGATTTATAGATATTCCAGTCAGTGTTCCAAGATGATATTGATGGCATTGTCCTCTCACTCACATGATGTTGTTGATGATGTTGTCCTCTCTCTCACCTGATGTTGTTGAAGAATGCCCTTCTTGTTAAGGGGGAGTGTTGAAGTAATGTAACTGCAAAGTGTATTCTAATTATTATTGTGGAATTATTCATTAGATCAATCCCCATTGTGGATTGATCATGTCGGCTATTTTGAAAGACCAAAACCCCTTTTACGGATTGGTCAAAACATAATTTTAATAGCTAGAATAATAATTTGGCCCCAGAATATATTAAAGGTGGTTATAACCACCCAAATTGAGAAGTCAGCCCTGCCAGTGAAGAGACACTTCCACACGTGCCTGAATTGTATAAATAAGGAGGCTAGAACCTCACTTAGATACACTCAATTGTTCATTGAGGAGAAAGTTTCGGAGATGCAATTGGAGAAGACGGAGAGAGGTGCATTCTTGGGAAAGGACTTTATGTATTTGTTTGAGTTATCTCTTGGCATTGTATTGGCTATCTGTAATAAGGAAGTTTTGTTGGGTTTTCTCCCCCATGAGGGTTTCCTAGGATAAATGATGTGTCTCTTGTGATTGTGTATTTCTCAGTGATCCTATATTATGCTATTGTTATCTAATGAAATGCAAAGAAATCTAATAATAGCTTAAACCTTAACAAAAAACTGGGGCAGTATACACAAGCAAATGAGGTCTTGATCAACTTCAACCAGTAAGTTGTAGTAAGGGTGAGTGGGAGGAGGAAATTGAGGAGAGGATGTAAAGGTATTCTCTATACATCAGGTCTTCCAGTAGCCTAAGGAGGAAAAACTCTGAAAACAAGATCCCCTTGAATTTGAAGTTTCAGGAAACTGAAAACTCTATAACTTCACTGCAATCAAATGTTCATTACAACACAGTCACCACAATCCATGCGAATCCTTTGATCATGAAAATTCAGTATCAGAGGCAAGTAAGATGGAAATAGAAGTTGACTTTCATTAAACAAGAAGTCTCATATCAAGTTACATAACTAGAGAACCAAGGCTTCATTAAAACATTACAATACGATATCTTAGCTCAACCATCGACCATAAAAAAATATCAAAACTAAGTATTTATACTCGGAATAGTTTCCACCACCAGGAGTTTGACCTGGCCACTACAATCAAAGATTTGTGTCTGCATCTTCTTTTGTCAGTCTGTGCATGTATTCTTCTGTCAGACGTGATCTCAGATTAGTATGGGCTTTGCAGGAAAATCTACTAACAAGTGAACTTTGGGCTGACAATCTACCTCCACGGCTAGTTCTTCCATGCTTTCCATTTATGTGTTGAAACGAGGTTTAAACCACCTTTCCTAATTCCATTAACTACTTTCATCAGGATCGGGATATATTCTGACATCCATGAATGTTTCAGGAGACGTTCACGCCTCCTTCAAGCCAACCTCGGTGCCTTGAGACCACGTGGATATTCCTTAGTTAACAATACGTATGCTTTCGGCCTTACCGTAGCTTCTCTCCATCACTTCATGTGACCTTGAACCATGAAATGAGGCTCCTATGTGAAATTTCGGGAGTCTTCACTCCACTCAATTCCAAATATCCCGATGCTTGAATCTCTGAAATAGCCCATCCAGGGCAACGGTTGGATTTTCTTTGAATTTAACGGCCAGGATGCTTGCTCAAAAACCTCAGCCACCTGCCGCTCAATAAGCGCTTACCCTTATTTATGGCCCTTCTCCCCATATAACCATGGGTTGTGATCGTGTGCCCAACTTCTGGGTGCTTCGTGACTTCGCGTTTCACGAATCTATACTGCACTACATGCTAAAACCTCTGAGTCACGAAATCGTGATTTCTCATATCAGATGCCACGCATCCCTTTGAATCACATAGCCCAGATGTATATCTGCATTTTGAGACTTCAAGTAGTCTTCGGCATTTCAGAACTCGGGAAATCTGCTCATTCCTCACTTCAGTTTTCCCAAAATGACTTTCTCTGTGTCTCGGATCTGGTGCCATGCGTCTTGTTGGATCGGACGGCTCCTACTGATTTCGGATTTTGGGGGTTTGGATATTTTAAAAATAACTTCAACAACATTCTGAAATATCGATTCCCTCAATTATCATTCATCATTGAAAGAATGCACTTACACGCTCACTTGATTCGAGTCCATATCAGACCTCTCTAAGTGTTGCGCTTTGTGCTCATGGCTGCGGCCTGCGTAAAATAAAAACTTGGACGACTGGCTACGGTTTCGGGAAAAAAAAGGATCATTGACATAGGTAATGGATATGAGTGCTTAAAAAAAAAGGGGCAAACAAAACCACTTTCCCGACTGAAGGGGAAAATTTAAAGACATGGCCTGCGAAAGAGAGAAAAACAGGGCATGGGAATAGACTCGGGTATAAACCACCAACTCACAGGACCCTCACAAGTTCATGTGATAACATGTTGTGTAATTGTAAATGTGTTATAATTGATGTGTAACGCCTATATAGATAATATGTGTTGTATGTGTAGGCTTACTATCATTTCCACATTAATGTGGGTGTTATTAGTATATGTGGTATGTATACATATAATGTCTGAATGTTTTAATTATTATTTCTGCATGAATAAGTGGCATGAACAGAATGATGTAACTGTTAATTTGCATTAGATATGCATGCATATAAATTTACAAAATGGTATCAGAGCTAAGAGAGATGTCCAGGAAGTAACGTTGTCTGACTTGTTGGTGGTTAGGGATGTTTCAAAATGGTACTAGAGCCACGGTTTCAACATTGATCCTGGATGGACCATGTTAGTGGAAATTGAAGCAAAAGTTCCAGGAAAGAATTGTTGTCGAAATGGACAAAACTAAAGTTCAGAGCCATGATTTCTACCAAGAACTTGGATGTGCCACGAACAAGAAATTCGGCATAGAAGGTCCAGAGAATTTTTGAGATACAGAGTGCCAGAATGGTGTTGAAACAATACTTAGACTGTGTTCGGAAACACAGGAGGTGTAAAAATTTTAAGAAATGGTCACAGAGAAAGAAATCACAAAATTCATGGTGTTGGGTTGTTAGATATGGGTGAGAGCAAGATAAGTCATTAGATCAAGTGAAGATTAAGTCATGACCATTATATCTCATTGAAGGGAGATCGACGGTGGGGAGCCGTTGCGGAAATCACAAAGGAAATTAAAGTGTGAGCAAGTTGAGACTCTGCAATCCCTCAAGGTCATTGATCTTGCTCGATCAATGGTGGATATCGATCCCACTACAGGCGAGCATCTTCGCATTGCAGATATCAGGAAGGAAATTAAATCATGAGAAAGTTGAGTGTCCGTAATCACTCATCTACGTTGATCTTCACAGTCCATTAAAACACGACTGTCGATATTGCAAAGTGAGATAAGAACCCAAAGTTTAATCCTATGTCATAGCTCTCAGTCACATGTAGAGAATACAAATCAGAGCCATCAAATCTATGCGCAAGTGGTTGTAAGCTGCAGGTCTCATAGCAGTTCATAACTTGGGAGTTCGGCAGTTGGGAGAATTTGGGTGTGTTGGTGCACAAACCGCCGAAGTCGAAGTCCCTAAGAAAAAGAGAAGCAGTGGTGTGGAAGGATGACATCGCCAGTGGTGACATGGACGTTTCCTAGACATGCCACGTGACACCACCTTAGTGGGTGACAACTATACTATGTGGACCCCAGAGGGTAAGGAATTTTGGGAGTTCGGCATTCCAAAGAATTGGAGTGTGCAAGTGTAAAAAATGTCGAAGCCTGAAGTTCCAAAGTGACGTGGCTTGCTAATATCACTCGAAATGACATGGACACATGGGATGTGTGCCATGTTTCATTGATTTAAGAACCTTTGGATGATTGAAATTCCTGATAGAATGTGACATGTGTCACCCAAATATTTCGAGTTATGAACATCCTTAATGATCGGAAGCTGATCCATCGCATAAGATCGATGGGGGAGAATGTATTTTTTTTTATGCGATGAATTGTAGTACAGATCTGGAGCTTTTTCTCTTATCTGTCTGACTCGAACATTTATTGTAATAAATATTTAGTAGTTGAAATCTTTTATTTTGATAGGATAGTTGTAGAGTAGTTGGAGGGAAGAACTCGAAGAGTCCCTTTGTATAAAGGTTTGTATTGTTGTCGAGAAGAGGTTGTTGAATATAATTTGTAGATTTCCATTATAGTCGAGAGTTGGGAGACACAAAGAAGTAGTGTATTAATGTATGTCAAGTTCATTTGAATGAATATAGTAGAGGAATATTGTCCCAAATGTGTGTTATTATTGTGTTTATATGAATGAGTGAATGGTATACTTTCTGGTTGTCTTCAACTCTTTGTTATTCCTTGTTCTTGTATCCATGAATGCATTTACAGGGTTGAATATATGAGTCGCTGTGGCGAGTGAATAAGTTTCAATTGTTTCTCTTATTTGAGCGAGTGCAAGGTGTGCATATTTTCCGCAAGGAGTGCATGACTTAGTCTGTTTCGAATTCAAGCTCAGAAGATGTAGCGCAAAACTTATGTATGAAAGGAGTGCGTTGACTTCTATAAGGAGTGATTGATAGAGTTTTTAGACTCATAATCTCAGGAAGAGTAGCGTGATTTTAGTTGCAGAAGAGAGAAGTTGTTGGAGAGCATTCGCAAGGAGTGTGAAATCATCCACAAAGAGAAGTTGAGTTGTGGAGGAAAATCTGTTGCAGGGTGCACGTAGATCAAGATTTCAACCATAGTTGAGCTGGAAAATCCAAGGAGACACGAGGAGGAATTTTGAAGACTAGGAGAAATGTTCTTCAGGAAAATTTGAAGGAAGAGCTCAAGATATCCTTGAATCCCTAATCACGGAGAGATAGACCCACTATCATAGTCGTGGTCACTCGGAGGGAAAAGAGGCCTATGTATATATAGTGGTTTTGGGTAACTGTAGGAACCTGAAGAGTCACTCTGACTCAGTGCTTTGAATGATCCAAGACTGGGAGGTTGAGCATCCCTTTGAAGATAAGGGGGGTTCTATGCCGGAGTGGTATCATAATGGGATATAGAATTGATTTATGTAGAAACAAAAGTAGGTTGGTATCGACAAGAGGTATCAAATATGTCAACACAATTTCTCCTAGAAGACATGTTGAGTCACTCGTAGAAAATAGATATATGTAAAAGGAGATGAGAGAAATGTGTGCGAGGTTGGATGCCATAGAAACAACACAAAGGGGAGCACCTAATGCTGGAGGCATCAGTGATGCAGAGAATGAAGAAGTAGAAGTTGAAAAAGCGGTAGCTCAGGTTGCTGCGGAGGAACGCTTGTTGAAAGCGGTTGTCAAGTTGGGAGCTAGAGCGAAGATCGACATCCCAATGTATGAAGGTAACATAGACATGGGAGGAATTTCTTGATTGTATATGAGAAATGGACAAGTATTTTGACTATGAAGATGTCGAGGAGGAGAAAAAGGTGAAAAGTGTTGTCACCAAGTTGAAAGAACATGTAACACTATGGTGGGATGAACTGCAGGCTGATAGACGAAGCAAGGGAAAACAAAATATTAAGAGTTGGGATCGAATGGTAGCCAAGCTAAAGGAGAAATTTATACCCAAGGATTAATAGATAAATATGTTTAGGAGGATGCAGAACCTAAGACAGAAAGGGATGATTGTAAAGGAATACACAGAGGAGTTCTAAAGACTGAACATCAGGGTTGGACAGAGAGAGAGAGAGATGAATAGAAAGTTTCCAGGTACATCAATGGCCTAAGATATGATATCCAGGACTAAATCAACATGGTGATAGTCAGAACAGTAGAGGATGTGTATCAAATTGCGGTGAAAGTTACGGCTTGAACAAAGGTAAAGGAGTTGCCTAGRATAAAGAACWGGAAGCCCAAAGACGAGGAAGAGAAACCACATAGTCACTCTAAGAGAGGAGGAAGTTCCCAAGGAYGACAGAGTGGTGGTATAAAGTCTTTTTCCAGAGGAAAAGGAAGAGGCAAAGGAGGAAAAGTAAGGTGTTATGCCTGTGGAAAAACAGGGAACATGTCTTGGGATTGTCCCGAGAGGAAGAAAGGAGGAGGTGAAGCTCACATTTTGGAAGCGCGGAAGTGAGATGTTGAGGAAAAAGGTGTAGAGGATGGGAAATCCTTGATGAAGAAAAAGGTTCTTTTGAAACCAGAGAATGAAAATACAACGCAAAGGAATAGTTTGTTCAGGACAGCCTGCAAAATGAAAGATAGAGTTTGCAAGGTGATAATTGACAGTGGGAGCACTGACAACTTAGTATCCACGGAGATGGTGGAGAAGATAGAGCTATAGATGACTGCACACCCGATGATGTATAAAGTCTCATGGTTGCAGAAAGGTCATCAGGTAACGATCACTAAACAATGCATGGTTGAATTCAAGATAGGAGGATATAAGGATGAAATTATGTGTGACGTGATTCCCATGGATGTATGTCATGTTTTGCTGGGAAGACCATGGCAGTACGACAGGAATGTCATTCATGATGGGAGGAGAAATACTTACACCTTAGAGAATAATGGTAGGACATGCATGTTACTTCCCATTGGGGACAAAAAGGTGAAGGATGGAGCTAGCACGAGCATACTTCTCATGAGTGGGAAGGAACTCCTAAATGAAGTGAAGAAGGAAGAAGAAATGCAATTTTTTGTAGTGAGGAATCTGAGGGTTATCCTTACCAGTACTTTGGTGGAATATTTTCCTGAGGAACTTCAGGAAATGTTAGAGAATTTTGCTGACATTATAGTGGATGAGTTTCCAAGCTCATTTCCACCTGTCAGAAGTATCAGTCATCACATTGACTTGATACTAGGAGTAAACCTACCAAACAAAGAAGCGTACAAGTTGACACCTCAAGAGAATGAGGAGGTGAAAATATAGGTACACGATCTGTTAGACAAAGGATTGGTTAGAGAAATATTAAGTCCATGTGAAGTACCAACTATATTGAGTCCAAAGAAGGATGGAGGATGGAGAATGTTTATAGACTCAAGGGCCATAAACAAGATCACCATCAGATACAAATTTTTGTTTCCAAGGATGGATGATTTGATGGATTGTTTAAGTGGATCGAATTATTTTTCAAAGATAGATTTGAAAAGTGGATATCACCAGATAAGAATGAGGGAAGGTGATGAGTGGAAAATAGAATTCAAGACAAATGAGCCCATATGAAGCACTTTATGGTAGAAAGTGCAACACCCCAGTAAGTTGGGACAAACCAGTTGATAGAGCAGTGGTTGGGCCAAAGTTTCTCAAGGAAATGGAAGATAAAATAGAATTTCAAGGCTGCCCAAGACAGGGAGAAAATCTATACTGATAAGAACAGAACTCACAGGGAATTTAAAGTAGGGGATCATGTATTCCTGTAAGTGAAGGCCAACAGAAGCTCCCTGAAGTTGGGAAATTGTTCAAAGTTGGCAGCCATATTTTGCAGGCCTTTTTAAATCCTAGAGCGGATTGGTCCAGTAGCATATATGCTTGCATTTCCTGCATGCATGTTGTTGGTTTACTTTCTATGTTATACCTTTAACATAATCGACCCAGGTTCATGTCTCCTCAAGATCCAACAAATCCTCTAAAACTATCGGCCCTCCTGGTAAACCAGAAGGGAACGCAGTGCATAGAGTGCACTGTGCAGTCTCACCCGAGATAGTCTTAATGGGTGACTGCAATACTCAAGTGATTACAGTCCAAGATTGAATAGGGTTATGTTAGTTGTGAGTTGGGAGTTCTAACTAATTATTAAGAAATATACTGCCATTCTCATTCATACATGTCATGTACTCGAATTCCTTAGTTAATTCATACATCATTCTAACATTCACTCATAAATAGTAAAAGAGAAACAAGCACTCAATCACATAACACATGTTTTACCGTGGTTCACCCCCCCCCCTGGGCTACGTCCACAAATATTTGGCTCTCAATCTCTTCTATTACGATAGTTCCAAAACTACAACATCGCGCGCTCTACAATTCGTTATCAGTTGGGTCAAGATCTATTATGAGGTGAACTAGATCACACCAGGATCCTCAGTCTATGATCTAACCCTCAATATCTATCCTTATGACTCTCTACAACTCAACATCTTACAAAATTAGGTCGTATGAAAGAGTATTACAAACTAGTTATCAAAACAGGACTTATTCCTCTCGTCGTCTCTTTAGACTGAAAAACTATTGCCTCCTCCCTAGACCTCATAGGTATCTATATATACACATTTCTGGCTCATCATCCATTACAATGTATTATAAAAAACCTAACCCTAATACCATTAGGTCTTCCATACATGCGCGTGTGTTTCTCTTCCTTCTAGCTGTCGCTTTCCTTGTGCATGCCTTTCTTCAAAAAATAGCCTTTCTTTCTGATTTGCCTTGCTTCCAATAGGCCCCCAACACTAAAATGTGTCTCGTCCTGAGCCACCTAACCCTTGTGTGCTTAGTCGATCTCTCTTATGATCGCTTGTAACTTCTCCATGAGCTTTGTTGCTTGTGTTTGGGCTTGTGCGGTCTTCTCCTAGTGTGCGTCTAATATATGCACTGCAATATCGTCGTTGACCATACTTGCACATTCTTCCTGGGTTTGTGCCATATATGTTTTGGCTTCCTCTTCCTGTGCATTGACCTCTGCTGCTCGCTCCTGGAGCGGTTCCATTTGAGCCTGGCGCTCCTTTTTTGTGTCTGCGCAGCTATCAGTTCTTCCTGCAGTTTCTTCATGTCCTATGCTTCTTTGATGAGCTCCATGATCGGCATTGTCTTCTGCCTCTACTTGAGGTCTCGGATAGCTACGCTTATCCTTTCTCCTTCATGGTCCCACTACTAGACCTGGTGATCCTCTTCCAACTTCATCCAGAGTTGTGTTTCTTTCTCGAACAAGTCAGTCATTGCGTGGAATTGTCGTTCTATCTCTTCTATCTATGCATTTTCCTCCTACTTCCTTTTCTCCTTCATCGTTGGTGGGGTGGTGGGTGTGAGTTTCTCCCAGAGATGCTCTATATCCCATTGGTATTCATCAATTGTCTGCACAATCTAATAAACTTCTTTGTCACCGTGAGTTTGGTTGTCTACACGGTCTTTGGGATTTTCTCGTAGGCTACGACCACATTCTTCTCTAGCCCATTTGTGTGGTCCTTCTCTTCTTTGGTCTCGAGCTTAGCTTGCTCGAGTATCAATTCCAAATCATCCTGATTATCCTTTTCTACTACAATTTTTCTTCCTCTATGCATGCACGAGACTGTACTTTGTGTGTAACGCTGACTTGTAGTTTATACAAGGCCTTGGTTTCTATCTGTGTCAGTACCAAATATAGTTGATCCAAGTCCTTTAGGGGTGTCTGCCCCATGATTTCGTCCATGCACAACATGATGGGTGTGACGTGAAACGTTGAAATCAGTTGTGTTGTCATCTGGATTCTATCATGCTCGTTTGCTCCAGCTTCACCTCCTATCTGTGATGTTGACGGGCCCATTTGTACGTTGTTGTCGATTTTTTTTGCTTCCCCGAGATTCCTGAGGAGTTTTCGTATGTGTATCATCTCTTCCTCAATTATTTCCCTTTGGCACGCAGCATTCTCAAAATCCTCGAGTGAGCGATCCTGGATCATTTGAGCCACCATTTATGCATCCTCAGTGATCGTGTACTCTAGGGAATTCTGTGAGCCTTCTCCTTCTTGTGCGCACCCCTCGTCTGGATGATTGTCCTCTTCATTTGGTCATGCTCTTGTGGTGTAGCACTTGATGTAGTTCCCATTGTTGCCTCGTCCTGTTTCTGTTGTACTTGCAGCACATGTGTGTTGTTCTTCTTCCCTGGTTAGATGTTTGTCTTGGATAGCCCCCCTTTCTTATGTTGTGTCTTGTTCTTCCATGTTCTTGGTTTCTTGGGCACTGTTACTTCCTCGGATTGTGTTTATTCCTATAATACCTCCTCAACATGTGTGTGTTCATGTCTTACTTCCTCCTCCTCTATCTATGCGGGTATTTCTCGAATGAGGACTGGAATCCTCCAATCATCTTCCTAATCCTTAAAGGGCATTTCTATGTCCCCTTCTGTGATGCAGTAATGCAGTTGTAGCCATTGATTGTTGGGATCCTTTTATGCCTGGATCCACATCACATGTCTAGTAGTTTTGAATTTGGTTATGCCCTATTGAAATATTGTAACTGCAGAGAGTATTCTACTTATTATTATTATTATTATTATTATTATTTGAGTCATTTATTTATAAATCAAATCCCCTTTTGTGGAATGATCATGTCGGGCATTGTAATTGACCAAATCCCCTTTTGCAGATTGGTCAAACCCTAATTGTATTATGAAAATTGAGAAGTCGGTCCCCAGACTAATTAAAGTGGTTTTAACCAATAATATGACAAGTTGGCCCTACCCAGCGAAGAGACAACTTTTCAGCACCTACCACTTTGTATAAATGAAGGAAGCCAACGCCTCATTTGTACACTCACTCGGCTCACTCATATAGTGCACAAGTTTGAAGGAAGTTGTAGTTTCCAGTTGCCAGAAGAAGGAAGGGAGAGGTGCATTGCTCAGTGTTGGATATTCTCTAGTGTTTGTTTTATTGTCTTGGCATTGTATGGATATCTATATTAAGGAAGTTTTTGTTGGGTTTTCCTCCCCATGAGGGTTTCCCAGAATAAATTTTGTGTATCTTGTGATTGTGTTTATGTCAGTGATCCTACCTATCAGTATCAGTTGCAGTATCAATTGCAGTTGCAGTATCAGTTGAAGTATCAGTTGCAGTACCAGTTGCAGTCACCCTTCAAGTTTTATAAGGGTTGGTAATTATTACCATTGCTACAAGATGGTGCCACTACCTCCAAATGATATCAAAGGTATGTACTCACATATGTTTAAATTGTTAATCTTTAAATGGCATTTGCAGGAAAAGGGATCTCTTGCCATAGATCCAAAAGGATCTCAAGATCCAACACATTCAGAGGAATAATGCAACTTAGGTTTCATTATTATGATATGCATCCATTTGTTATGACATTATTTTGATCTAGGTTGCATGTTGAAGCTATGACCATCATACTAACCTTTCGTAAAAATTAATGTCAAGGTATTAGATGGATTAAAGGTGAGATCATAGAGTTTATTCTCTAACCCAACCTTCTGTCAAGATAACATATTGTCCTAGTACAGAAGACGGGCTGAAGAAAGAACTTGTCATCTTGAGTGAAGAAGACTTGGAAGAAAAGAAACACACTCATTCTTGAGGACAAGACTCCAGGTTCCAGGTTTGATTAATTAGTTGATAAGATCCAAAGTTGCACATGACAAGTTTATAACTACCCCTTTACAAGTAAACACTATAGTTGAGGTAGCAGTCTTTGAAAAGTATTATACTTGGTAGCATGTGATCATATTGAGATAAATGCTTAGTGTGATCATTTACCAGATACAACTAACATCATCTATAGGAGAAGCTTCTTGTGTTGATTCCAAGTTACCATGGAGGAATGTTTTCTCAAAACACTAGAAGAGTGTTGACCTCATTTTGTATTGTATTTCATACTTTTGATCTTTGTTTTAGCCAGGTCACAAGTGAAATCTCTAAAGGATCTACTGTGACGATTATTCATGCTATTGTTTTATTACTATCATCAAAAGAGTATTATTCTTTCTTCTTGTTTTGTTGACCCTGTTTCAAGTCACAGGTGATAACCCTGAGGAAACTATACTGAATTTTACAGGAGGAAACACAACGAGAAATGAAATAAATTATCCAAGTTGTGTACATGACGGTATAGATCCATGTACCAAAGAAGATGAAGAAGAAGTTATTTTTTAGATCAAGAGTATCTCATATGGATATTGATTGTAAGGAGCAGAAAGCTCCAAATATGATTGAACATTAGAACAATAACTCACAATGATGCAGGAGCATAGACAACAAAGCATGCATGGAGGACAATTGGGCACACTAGTGCACATTTTGAAATATTTTGAAATTCCAAAGATTTGTGTATTAATGTAATATCCAACAAATATTTCGATTTATGAATGTCTTTAATGATCGGAAGCTAAGCCATCGTGAAATATCGATGGGGCGGGGAATGTATTTTGTTTTATACGATGAATTTCAGTATAGATCTGGAGATTTCTCTCTTATCTGACTGACTCGAACATTTATTTTAGTAAATATTTAGTAGTTGAAATCTTTTATTTTGATAGGATAGTTGTAGATTAGCTGGAGGGAATAACTTGAAGAGTCCCTTTATATAAAGGTTTGTATTGTTGTTGAGAAGAGGTTGTTGAATATAATTTGTAGATTTCCATAATAGTCAAGAGTTGGGAGACACAAAGAAGTAGTGTATTAATGTATGTAAAATTCATTTGAATGAATATAGAAGAGGAATATTGTCCCAAATGTGTGTTATTATTGTGTCTATATGAATGAGTGAATGGTATACTTTCTGGTTGTCTTCAACTCTTTGTTATTCCTTGTTCTTGTATCCATGAATGCATTTACAAGGTTGAATGTATGAGTCATTGTGGTGAGTGAATAAGTTTCAATTGTTTCTCTTATTTGAGCGAGTGCAAGGTGTGCATACTATCCACAAGAAGTGCGTGACTTAGTATTTTTTGAAACGAAGCTCAGAAATGGTAGCGCGAAACTTATGTATGCAAGGAGTGCATTGACTTCCGCAAGGAGTTCTTGATAGAGTTTTAAGACTCATAATCTCAGGAGGAGTAGCGTGGTTTTAGTCGCAGAAGAGAGAATTTGTTTGAGAGAAGTCACAAGGAGTGTGAAATCATCCATAAAGAGAAGTTGAGTTGTGAAGGAAAATCTATTGCAGGGTGCGTGCAAATCAAGACTTCGACTAAGTGTCGAAGAAAACATTATGAAGGACGAAGAAGGGGGGGAAGTTAAGCTCAGGAGGGAGAGTGGAAGAAAATATTCAAGGATAAAAGTCCCTGACCTCTTCACCAAAGCCAGTGGTCAAGATTTGTTTCGGAGAAAGATGAACGATTCCAAACCGTCAGATTAGGGAGAACTACACGGAAGTTAGTCATAAGGTGTTTCGAAACTTTAGAGTTTGGGAAGTTTGAAGGCTTGATGAAAGCAAAGTCGCGAAGTCCAAAGTTGTGAATTGATCATAGTCGTTGATTGTGAGGAGAGCACGTGGCAGTGGATAAAAAAAAATATGGAAGTCGGAAGTCCGAAGGTTCATGGGTGAGAGAGCAAGAGTTTCCCAAAGTCGCAAAACCCGAACCATAGTTGAGCTGGAAAATCCAAGGAGACATGAGGAGGAATTTTGAAGACTAGGAGAAACATGCTTCAGGAAAATTTGAAGGAAGAGCTCGGGATATCCCCGAAGCCCTAATCATGGAGAGATAGACCCACGATCATAGTCATGGTCACTCGGAGGGAAAAGGGGCCTATGTATGTATAGTGGTTTTGGGTAACTGTAGGAACCTAAAGAGTCACTCTAACTCAGTGCTTCGACGATCCAAGACCAGGAGGTCGAGAAATCCTTTGAAGAGAAGGGGGGGTCTATGCCAGAGTGGTATCATAGCGGGATACATAATTGCTTTATGTAAAAAGATAAGTAGGTTGGTATCGATAAGAGGTATCAAATACGTAAGCACAATGTCGCCTAGAAGATGTGTTGAGTCGCCCATAGCAAATAGAGATATGTAAAGGGAGATGAGAGAACTGTGTGTGAGGTTGGATTCCATGGAAACAGCACAAAGGAGAGCACCTAATTCTAGAGACATCAGCGATGCAGAGAACGAAGAAGTAGAAGTCGAAGAAGTGGTAGCTAAGGACGCTATAGAGGAATGATTGTTGAAAGCGGTTGTCAAGTTGGGAGCCAGAGCGAATATCGGTGTCCCAATGTATGAAGGTAACTTAGACACGAAGGAATTTCTTGATTGTATATGAGAAATGGACAATTATTTCAACTATGAATATGTCGAGGAGGAGAAAAAGGTGAGACATGTTGTCACCAAGTTGAAAGGACATGCAACATTGTGGTGGGATGAACTGCAGGCTGATAGACGAAGCAAGGGAAAAAAAAATATTGAGAGTTGGGATTGAATGGTAGCCAAGCTAAAGGAGAAATTCATACCCAAGGATTACTAGATAAATATGTTCAGGAGGATGCAGAACTTGAGACAGAAAGGGATGACCGTGAAGGAATACACAAAGGAGTTCTACATACTGAACATCATGGTTGGACAGAGAGAGAGAGATGAATAGAAAGTTTCCAGGTACATCAATGGCCTGAGATATGATATCCAGAACTAAATCAGAATTGTGACAGTCTGAACAATAGAGGATGTGTATCAAATTGCGTTGAAAGCAGAAGACAAGTTGGCTAGGAAGCAAAGTCAACAAAATAGAGGTCGAAGCTTGAACAAAAGCAAAGGAGTTGCCCAGGATAAAGAACAGAAGCCCAAAGACGAGGCAGAGAAACCACATAGTCACTTTGAGAGAGGAGGAAGTTCCCGAGGATGACAGAGTGGTGGTATAAATTATTTTTCCATAGGAATAGGAAGAGGCAGAGGAGGAGAAGTAAGGTGTTATGCCTATGGAAAAACAGGGAACATGTCTTGGGATTGTCCCGAGAGGAAGAAAGGAGGAGCTGAAGCTCACATTTTGGAAGCGCAGAAGCGATATGTTGAGGTAGAAGGTGTAGAGGATGGGAAATCCTTGATGATGAAAAAGGTTCTTTTGAAACCAGAGCTAGAGAATGAAAATCCAACGCAAAGGAACATTTTGTTTAGGACAGCCTGCAAAATGAAAGATAGAGTTTGCAAGGTGATAATTGACAGTGGGAGCACTGACAACTTAGTATCCAAAGAGATGGTGGAGAAGATAGAGCTCGAGATGGTTTCACACTCGATGACGTATAAAGTCTCATGGTTGCAGAAATTTCATCAGGTAACGATCACTAAACAATGTATGGTTGAATTTAAGAAAGGAGGATATAAGGATGAAATTATGTGTGACGTGATTCCCATGGATGTATGTCATGTTTTGTTGGGAATACCATGGAAGTACGACAGGAATGTCATTCATGATGGGAGGATAAATACTTACACCTTAGAGAAGAATGGTAGGACATGCATGTTACTACCAATTGGGGAAAAAAAGGTGAAGGATGGAGCTAGCACGAGCATACTTCTCATGAGTGGGAAGGAACTCCTGAATGAAGTGAAGAAGGAAGAAGAAATGCAGTTTGTTGTAGTGAGGAATCTGAGGGTTATCCTTACCAGTACTTTGGTGGAATATTTTCCTGAGGAAGTTCAAGAACTGTTAGATAATTTTCCTGACATTATAGTGGATGAGTTGCCAAGATCATTGCCACCTATCAGAAGTATCAGTCATCACATTGACTTGATACTAGGAGTAAACCTACCAAACAAAGCAGCGCACAGGTTGACACCTCAAGAGAATGAGGAGGTGAAAAGATAGGTACAAGATATGTTAGACAAAGGATTAGTTAGAGAAATCTTGAGTCCATGTGAAGTACAAACTGTATTGAGTCCAAAGAAGGATGGAGGATGGAGAATGTGTACAGACTCAAGGGCCATAAACAAGATCACCATCAGATACATATTTTCATTTCCAAGGATGGATGATTTGATGGATTGTTTGAGTGGAGAAAATTATTTTTCAAAGATAGATTTTAAAAGTGGATATCACCAAATAAGAATGAGGGAAGGTGATGAGTGGAAAATAGCATTCAAGACAAATAAGGGGTTGTATGAATGTCTTGTTATGTCGTTTGACTTAACGAACTCCCCGAGTAATTTTATGAGGCTAATGAATGAAGTGTTGAAATATTTCATTGACAAATTTGTGATTGTATATATGGATGATATACTGGTATTTAGCAAGACTAAGGAGGAGCACTTGAGACATTTGACATTGGTTATGAGGAGGTTGCAGCAAGAGAAAATATTGATTAATCTAAAAAAAAAATCTTTCATGAAGACAGAACTCATATATTTGGGTTTTGTGATTTCTTAAAATGAGTTGAAGATGGATCCCGAAAAGGTGAAAGCAATCAGAGAATGGTCGTCACCAAGAAACATCTTTGAAGTAAGAAGCTTCCATGGATTAGAAAGTTTCTATCGGAATTTCATCAGAAACTTTAGTGGGATTAGTTCTCAAATGATAGATACAGTGAAGAAAAGACACAAGTCTTTCAAATGCACAGAAGAGGTTGAGAAGAGATTCAATATATTGAAGGAGAGGATAACCGATTATGGTTTTACCGGATTTCGGGAAGACATTTCAAGTGAGATGTGATGCGAGTGGAGTTGCAATTGGAGTGGTCTTAAGTCAAGAAAACATACATGTTGTGTATTTCAACGAGAAGTTGAATGAAACTAAAAAGAATTACTCCACATATGACAAAGAGTTATATGCCATAATTCAAGCCTTGAAGAAATGGAGTAATTATCTCATACCAAAAGAGTTTGTTTTGTATAGCGATAACCAAGCTCTACAATTCATAACTAGATATGAGAAATTAAACCAAAGACACACTAAGTGGATACAGTCTATGAAAAATTTCACTTTTTTCATTAAACATATTTCTGGTAATGCTAACAAGGTTGTTGATGCATTGAGCAGGAGGAGTTTGATTCTGCAGGAATTTTAGTTCAAGACCTTGGGGTTTGATCACCTTAAGGAAATGTACCACAGTGAGCAATATTTCAGAGAGGCATATGAAGCATGTACAAATCCTGTACTTAGAGACAGAAGCCAGTGGATTGAATATCTAATTTAGGATGGGTTGTTTTTCAAGGGATATCAATTGTGCATACCAAGGTGCTCGATGAGGAAGAATTTGTTGAAGGAAAAGCATAGTGGAGGTCTAGTCGGACATTTCAGTCACGAAAAAATATTTGCACAGTTGAACAGTTCATATTATTGGCCAGGTATGAGAGAAGAGGTGAGGAGGTTTGTAAACAATTGTAAGGTTTGTCAATATGCCAAGGGGAAGAAGTAGAACACTAGGTTGTATCAACCATTTCCTATTCTAGAGAGGCCTTGGGATGCGATAAGCATGGATTTTGTGTTGGGATTGCCAAGAACACAAAGGGGGAGTGATTCCATATTTGTGGTAGTGGACAGGTTTTCGAAGATGGCACACTTTATCCCATGCCAGAAGACCAGTGATGCAATGCATGTTGAAAATTTGTTTTTCAGAGAGGTTGTGAGGCTCCATGGATTTCCCAGGAGTATAGTTTCAGACAGGGATATTAAGTTTGTTGGTCATTTCTAGAGGACATTGTGAAAGAAGCTAGGGACAGAGATATATTTTAGTTAAGCATATCACCTGCAAACGGATGGAAAAACTAAAGTGGTGAATAGAAGATTAGGAGATTCGCATAGGAGTTTAGTCACTGAACACCATAGTCAGTGGGATTGGATTCTAGCACAAGCAGAGTTTGCATATAATTACTCAATGAATAGAAGCACTAGGAAAGTTCCATTTCAAATAGTGTATGGAATGAATCCGAGAGGAGTGTTGGAGTTAAGAGATATGGAGCAGAGAGAATTTAGGAGCGTTGGAGCTGAAGACTTCGCTGCAGAAATGCAAGAACTTCATAATCAGATCAAGGAGCATTTGAATAAGAGAATCAGTGAATACAAGCGTAGAGTTGATCAGCACAGGAGAAAGATTGAATTTGAAGTTGGAGATCAAGTTCTATCACATCTAAGGAAGGAGAGGTTCCCAAGGGGAAGATATAATAAGTTGAAATTGAAAAGGATAGGGTTATGTAAAATCCTGAGAAGATTTGGAGAGGATGCTTATGAAATAGAGTTGTCGGAAGATGTGGGTATATCACCCATATTCAATATTGTAGACATGTATCCTTACAGGGAAGATAGAACTGAAGGGTTAGGAGATCGAGGGAAGATCGAGGGGAGATCCAGTGGAGAAAGTAGATTCCTATAGCAGAGAATCCACAGATGGAGCAGATCATAGATTAGCAAATTGGCAAGAAGATCTGAAGGAAGATGTATTTTGAGTATTTAGTAAAGTGGAAGGGACACCTGATAGAAGATGTCAGTTGGGTTGGTGAAGAAAACATCCACAAGCATGGAAAATCGATGCAGGAGCTCATGGACAGGATTCCATGAATTTTTCATCCAGAGGAGTATGATGTGGGAGCATCGCCAGCAAAGCATGCATGGAGGACAGCTGGGCACACTAGTGCGTATTTTGAAATATTTTGAAATTCCAAAGATTTGTGTATTAATGTAATATCTGACAAAGATTTTGAGTTATGAACATCTTTAATGATCAGAGGTTGAGTCATCACGTAAGATCGATGGGGGGGAATGTATTTTTTTTTATGTGATGGATTGTAGTACAAACCTAGAGATTTCTATCTTATTTGTCTGACTCGAACATTTATTGTAATAAATATTTAGTAGTTGAAAGCTTTTATTTTGATAGGATAGTTGTAGAGTAGTTGGAGGGAAGAACTCAAAGATTCCCTTTGTATAAAGCTTTGTATTGTTTCCAAGAAGAGGTTGTTGAATCTAATGTGTATATTGACATTATAGTTGAGAGTTGGGAAACACAGAGAAGTAGTGTATTAATGTATGTAATGTTCAGTTGAATGAATATAGAAGAGGAATATTGTCCCAAATGTGTGTTATTATTGTGTCTATCTGAATGAGTGAATGGTAGACTTTATGGTTGTCTTCAACTCTATGTTATTCCTTGTTCGTGTATCCATGAATGCATTTATAGGGTTGAATATATGATTCACTGTGGAGAGTGAATAAGTTTCAATTGTTTCTCTTCTTTGAGCGAGTGCAAGGTGTGCATAGTGTCTGCAAGGAGTGTGTGACTGAGTTTGTTTCGACTCGAAGCTCAGAATAGGTAGCGTGAAACTTATGTATGTAAGGAGTGCATCAAAATATACAAGGAGTGCATGACAGAGTTTTTAGACTCATAAGCTCAGGAGGAGTAGCGTGGTTTTAGTCGCAGAAGAGAGAAGTTGTTGGAGAGAAGTCGCAAGAAGTGTGAAATCATCCACAAAGAGAAGTTGAGTTTTGGAGGAAAATATGTTGTAGGGTGCGTGTAGATCAAGATTTCGACTAATTTTTGAAGAAAATGTTCTGAAGGATGAAGAAGGTGAGGAAGTTAAGCTCAGGAGGGAGAGCGGTGGAAAATCTTCAAGGAGACAAGTCCCTGAAGTCTTCACCAAACTTAGTGGACAAGATTCATTATGGAGGGAAATGAACGATTCCAGACCATCATATCAGGGAGAACTACGCGGAGGTTAGTCGTAAGGTGTTTTGGCACTTCATAGTTCAGGATGTTTGAAGGATTGACAAAAGTAGAGTCACGAAGTCTGAAGTTGTGAATTGATCATAGTCATTTATTGTGAGGAGAGCACGTGGTAGCAAATAAAAAAAATATGGAAGTCAGAAGTCTAGAGGTTCATGGGTGAGAGAGCTAGAGTTTTGCAAAGTTTCGAAACCCAAACCATAGTGGAGCCAGAAAATCCGAGGAGACACGAGGCGGAAGTCCAGAGATTAGGAGAAACATGCTTCATAAAAAGTTGAAGGAAGAGCTCAGGATATCCCTGAAGCCCGAATCGCGAAGAGATAGACCCACAGTCATAACCATGGTCACTCAGAGGGAAAAGGGGCCTATGTATGTATAATGGTTTTGGGTAACTGTAGGAACCCAAAGAGTCTCTCTGACTTAGTGCTTTGAGCATCCCTTTGGAGAGAGGGGGGGTTTGCGCCACACAGCATAATTTTTCAAAGGATAATGAAGCCACCTTGAAGGAAAGTAGAACTCGTTTTAAGTCTGATTCAGCCTTTTGCATTTAGACTTGGTATTCAACACCAAGTATACCCTGTAAGAGATGATGGCGTCCTTGTAGACTCCGAAGAAATTGAGAGTAAGCCTGATCTCAAAAAGGATCAGATGAAGAGACATATCCCATGAATGGGAAACAGATGCCATGAGAAGACTAGATCATAGCTTCAGAAACTACTAGGAGATATGAAATCTCATGGAAGACTCCCTTGTTTCAGTAATAGAGAAGGAAGCCAGTCAAAAAGACTAGGATATGGATTCTTCCATGAGACTAGAAGAGAAGTCAGTATTGACTTCCAATATTGATCTATACAGATAGAGCATGTTGTAGATGTAAAAAGTCTGATGTGTGTCCAGAGGATTCTCCCGGCAAGAGGGAGAAGACTATAACGAGACACTTATTCCAGTAATTGAAGAAACAATTCCAGTATTTATGAAAACAACCAGAACAACCATGATTCATATATAGTATAAGATGAAGGGGGACAAATCCCCATATTGAGTGGCATTTGGTGCATTACATTAGTTGGGTCATGGAGACATGACTACGATAAAAGATAGATTTACCTCCATGAAAGAAGAAGAGATACCTTCAGTATCAGTTATTGAGCCACTCTCAGTTTCAGATGAAGTTGTTGTCATAAGAGGAGTTACTCACATATTTCAGCAAACATAGTGAGGATGAAGCAGTCATTCTCAGCCTCAGAGCAGTTGTAGGTGTAGAGTCCCAGTTCTAGAAGGAATAGTTGCAGAAAGAGGAGAGGACATACTCTTAGGCAGTGAGACAGATAGTGCTTTGCAGAGAGCACATAGAGCTAGCACACGATTGTGCATATTGAGTTGCAGCTGAGCAAGTGTACCGGATTGGTACAATGTAATGTGAAAATTTAATTTGAAGATGAAAATAGAAAAGACTCAGGTCTGTAGGTTGAAGAAGGATCTTTATAGGTTGAAGTAAGCTCCTAGAGCTTGATATGGCAAAATCGACAATTTCCTAACCATATTGGGCTTTACCAAGAGTAAAGTTGATTCTAACCTTCACCTCAAGGTTATGAATTATGAGCCAGTGATGTTGCTACTATATGTAGATGATGTATTATTGAAAAAGATGAAGAAAATCTCATCACAGATTGTAGAAGAAGCTCACTATAGAGTTTGATGAAAGCCCTAATGCATTATCTCTTAGGTCTTGAAGTTTGGTAGAGCCCAGAGAAGATCTTCCTTAACCAAGGGAAGTATGCAGTTAAAATAATGAAGAGGTTTGACATGTTGAAATGTAAATCCATGTACACACCCATGGAAACGAATTCGAATCTCCTGGTAGATACCTCATCATAATTGGTTGATGCTACTATGTTATTGGTTTGGTGATGTATTTGATGAATACCAGGCCAGATACATGTTTTTCCTTGAGTCAGTATCTGGTAGAACCCAGACGTGTTCACCTTGACAATGCAAAACATGTGATGAGCTACCTTAAGGGTACGTTGGATTTTGGTCTTTGTTATAATGGAGATCATGACTTCAGATTGTATGGATATGCTGATTCAGATTGAGATGGAAGTGTTTTTGATATAAAGAGCACTTCAGGATGTTTTTCCAGTCTGAGGTCAACCATGACTTCATGGAAGAATAGTGAGCAATTCAACATTACTCTGAGCATGACATAAGTGGAATAAATTATTGCATGTTCTGCTAGTTGTGAAGTCGTATGGCTTCAGATGTTGTTGACAAATCTATTTGATCTGGAGATGGAAGAAACCATGATCCTATGTGATAACCAGAGTTGCATAAAGATAACATAGAACCCTGTGTTCCATGACAATTCAAAACACATAGAGATATAATATCATTACATCCGTGATATGGTGCAGAGAGGAGCCATAAAGCTCCAGTATGTTAGAACGGATAAACAGGTTGTTGATGTGTTGACCAAGCCTCTATATCGTGTAAAGTTTGATCACTTTCGAGATATGCTTGGTGTAGTCTGAAAGGACCTCCCTTGAAAGGGGGAGTAGTGTTGTGATATCAGCCTCGTGCCATGATGTCAGCCTAGTGCTGAAGATTTCTAGCTT
>ML847864.1:19610-34266 GCA_009831015.1 Picea engelmannii | reverse complement strand
TGTATTTGGCAATCAAGATTAGTGTTCTTCATCCTCTCCTTTAAAATTACTTGATCTGATTATTGTTTTCTGAAAGCATTGTTTCATTTGAATGTATGATGAGTTGTCTATTACATTAATCATTGAAGGGATCCCATTGTTCCAAACATACCTACACATTATTTTTAAGTTACCAAGCATCCTTAGTCTACAACCCTAAGGAGTTTCTTGGAGTGATAACACCAATCATTAATGCAGGTTGTAGAGGGGCATGGAAACCGAGACAAATTTATTCTTGGGCCTGGGAGTGCAAAAGTCGGATTGAGGCATGGAGACAGTCATTTTTGGGTAAATTGACAACACGAATTCAATGGTGTGTCATGTTTCTTGATCTGAGAATTATTTTTGTGGCTTTATTTCAGAATAAGGTATACTTATGTATTTTTCCAAATTCTTTTGTTGAGTTAATGAAAGAGCCTACCCATTTGAGATCAGGACCTGGAGATGTAGTCCACTAGGGAATAACTCTGTTATCAAGTTTTTGTGTTCATATTTGATGCTTATATCTCTTCATTTTTTAGTTTTTCCTTCTTTAATGGTGCACTTTAATGTATTTTCATTTAATGCAATTCTTTATAAGTCACTCGATGAAAAGATCTTGGATCATGTTGGTATCAAAGCAGTCGTCTTTGACTTGAATTGTTGAGTGTGAATGCTTACTAGAGCCAAGAATAAGCTGGGTGAAGGAAATCTTAAGACTTTCAATCCTAAAGTTGCTCGTGCATCTCGAAGGAAGAAAATGGCACAAGAGGACAAGCGTGATGAACAGGAGAAAAACTTTCATATGGTATTTTATCGCATGTCAGAAATGGTTGAACGAATGTATGGAGATTACGAGAAGAGGATGAAGAAGAAATAGAAGAAAAAGGAAGACCATGCAGATGATGATGCTTTGGTAAACCAAGGGACTGGAGGAGATCCTCCTGAGCCTCCATCTTCACCTTCAAGTTCTAGTTCTTCTTCCTCTGAGAATTCTCATCATTCTCATCATTCTCGCCATAAAGCCTCTTTATGAAACCGTTATTAAATCTTGATGTAAAATTTGATTTATCTATGTTTAATGGAGATGTTAATCCTGAAAAGCTAGATAATTGGATCCAACAGGTTGAAGTGTATTGTCGTGTTCAACATATTGATGAAGAAGAAATTAAAGTGCAACTGGCTTCTCTTCGGTTGGAAGGCACCACTCTCGTATGTTGGGAGAGCAAGCTTCAGGATAGAACTAAGTGTGGTAATCTACTTTCCTCATGGTTTGAATTTAAATGATTGATAAGGAAACAATTTTATCCATTAGGGTATTTACATAAAGCAATGATGGAATGGAAAAATTTAAGGCAAAGTAAAGGTCAAACTGTACAAAGTTTCAGAGAAGAATTTAGGAAGAAAGCTCTTGCATTGAACATTAATTTGGATTCTTATGAAACCTTAATGAAGTATATTGGCGCACTTCACAGTTATATTCGTCATACTTTTCTCTTGTTTAACCCCACTAGTCTTGACAAAGTTTTTGTGCAAGCCACTCACCTTGAGAACAGGGGGAAGCATGTTCAAGAAGATCCCACGAAGAAACCTTCCAATATCCTACATAAAACTTTTAAGAAGTTTAAAAGGAAGGACAAGAATACCGCCACAATGACAAGAGAAGGAGGAAAGCCATATTGCATTCATTGCAAGAAAAGCGGTCACGATGAAGAATGTTGTTGGAAACTGCATCCAGAAAAGAAACCGAAACAGTTCGGTGGAAAGGGGAAGACAAAAATCATTGCTACAGTGAAACAAGATCTTGGTTCCGATCCAGGAGATGAAGGAAGGATCAAAACGATTGGGGTACAAGGTAAATATTCCCTTCATGCTAGTTCAAGTTCCAATAATGAATCTCATTATGATGAACAAAAGAGGAATGAATTATTTCACATAAGAGTTGTATCTAAACACAATAAGATAGATACATTATTTGATATGAGTTCCCAAGTAAAATTAATATCTGAAGCACTTTTCAAGAAGATGGGTCTTGAAATGAAACCACATACAAATCCATATCCTCTTGGTTGGGTATGTGATAAATCAAAACTTAATGTCACCAAACAATGTAGGGTTAGATTTGTTATTGCTTCAAAGTTGATTGATGAAGTGGATTTGGATTTTGTACCACTTGATATATGTCGCATAGTGTTGGGAAGTCCTTATCTTTATGATAGAAAAGAAGAGTTATTTCGTCATGAGAACAAATACCACCTTACTAAAGGGGGAGTGGAATATATTGTTAGAGCTCACAGCATGAGGGTTTTTGGGCCCTTTGTTTTTGGGAAGGAACTGTGCAAGTTTTGACTAAGCATGAGTTGTGAAAACTTCATCGGAGGTTGGGAGAAAGAGTAACAGAAAATAGTTGCGGAAGTCAGCACAACGCCAACTAAGAAACAAACGGTTACAACAGAACAAGAAAGTGGGCAAGGCGAGAAGGAAGACACAACCCAGCTATATATAGGGCTGAATATAATTGTAAAAGGGTTGGGTTTTTGTTGTTGTTGGTTAGTTAGGCCGTGTTGTCTCATATTGATCAGAGTCACCCAAGTTCTTGGATTAGTTGTTGATACCTGTTGTAAAGTCGAGAGACGACAAGAAAGAGTCTGTAATATGCCCTACTGAGTGAGTTTGAGTCTGTAACAGAGAAAGATCTCAAGGGTAATATGAAGAAGGATCAAATTTTAAAATGTGATGTGTCTTTGTATGTTTACTTGTGCATTACAACATTTCTTTATCGTTTATGAGTTCTATTTGATGTTTTTATGTTTAATCGTTGCTAGCAATGTAAGTAGGTCCAATTCTTGCATTTAGATGGTTCAAGTCTTTTAACAACTCTTGTGCAAGATCAAGAACGAGTTCTGAATGCTCTATGGATCATATTTAGTCTTCTTCCTACCCTTCTCTATCTATCTGTCTCAGCAGTGCTTTGGGTGAGACTTCCTCTCTTCGGAGGAGATGAAAATACCAGTGCTCTAGAATACACGGTACCTTTTGTTGGTAACCTGAGAAGGACCCTGGTCTGATCAAATTCCACGCCAACAAAATGGTTCCATTGCTGGGAGCCATGCTAAAAGGGAACCTGTAGGGAGAATTCTACCGCCAATCCATAGATCTGGTATTGATCAATGGTGGGAAAGGAACTGTGACACCTTCATAGGGAAAGAAGCAGAACTAAAATCACTGGAAAATACTCGCGAAGCAATCTTTTACTCTGAAAGAGCAAGCGACCAGTATGATATTTTCTGGGTTAAATTCTCGGAAGAATTTTTTCACTGGATAAAGAGGATCCAAGAAGCTCCAGAGTTCCAGGATCAGAACAAGAAGATTTGTGCATGGGATACCAAAAAATTAGCAGCACTCCATAGGATGGATTGCCCACTCACACGAGCTGTAGATTTCTAGATTAACACCACACTAGAAGGATACATAATCGAATTTGCAGCTGAGAACCACCATTCTTTCTCTCAAGCAGAGGAAGTTTTCAAGAAAGGTGCAAGGGGAAGACTATTGAGAGAAATCCCCCTATGGATTAAGGCTTTCTTGATGGAGGAGGGGATGTTGATTATGTCCCCAGCTGAGATGGCAACGTAAACACCCTCACTTGGGGTAGGGAGAGATGGGGTGAGGGTCATGGCATGAGAAAAGGGGAAGGGTTCTTTGACAAATGGAGGAAAAACAACAAGAAATGGACTCAAGAGATGAACGAGCCTTGAAGAGAGCCTCCATAGTTGAGAAGTGGTGGCACAACAAGATCAAAAAGGTTGCAAGACAATCTGAAAAGTTGAGGAAAGAAGGAGGATCAGGAGAAGTAGAAGAAAGACATATGGAAGAACTACAGAGGATGAGAAGACAGGAACGACTGGCTAGTTAAAGATTGAATGAGAGAGAAGCAAAGAGAGCAAGAAGTCCCGAGGAAGCAGGACAAGAAGGAGAAAGTGTGGAGGTAAGAGAGGATGAAGCCAACATGAATCTTGGAGGAGAAAGATAAGATTCAGCCTCAATAACAAGAGAAATTGGGAATCTAGCCAAAGAGATCGTCCTAGTGGAAGCTAACGAGACCCCCCAGATCAAATAAAACTACCCCATATCACCCATACCCCAAGTGCCTTCTATAAAAGCAGTAAGTCCGATACTACCTTCTCATTTTGTTCTAGTACAATTAATTAGTCAGTCACAACCAGGAAGTACGAGTGCAAGGAGCATATTGGGATCCCCTGTTAAATCGCAAGCAGGACTGTTAGGATTCATACTGATAGGAACAACAAGTTCAACAATGGCCAGCCATACGGGAGGTTCGATCGCTAGATACCCAGAATTTTTGGGTAAGGGAGATGAAGATGTTGAGAAACATTGGTTCTTATGCGAAGCCATTTGGAGATCCAGAGGGACTCCAGATGTGAATAAGCTGGTCGAGTTCCAAACTAACTTGAGAGGTTGCGCTCTCAAGTGGTACATGAATATCATTGAACTAGGAGTGCCAGGGACGCAAGGTCAAGCGGTCACACTTGACCAAGTACGAACACGGTTTATAACAGAATTCAAATAGCCCCAGTTAAACAATAGGCTCTGTCTGAGTTGTGTGAAATTCAATAGAGGAAAGGCGAATCAACCTAGGAGTATAGCCAGTAGTTTAAAGATTCCATAGGGAGGTTGGCACATCTAATCCATGAAGAACATAAAATGGAATGGTACATTCATGGATTGCTTCCTCTGACTCAGATTCCACTAACGCAACAATGGATAGCCACATTGACAAATGCCTTAGAACAATCAATGAAGATTTAAGCCATGGCGGGATACCCAGGGAACCTAAGAGTAACCAGACCCCCAATAGATGTGAATCTAGCGCAACTACAAGGGCAGATATCAACACTTACAGAAAAGATTCGAGAGTTGACAATACCTAAACTAGGACAACCACAAGTTTGGTGCACGAGATTCTATACGAAAGGTCATTTGGTGACCGAATGTCTACGAATGAGGGGACTGGGACCTCCTTAGAATCCGATGGTACCCCTAGAAAGACCCACAGAATGAATTACACAAGTATTGATTAACTCACCATTCCATCACCCCACACCATATCACGCTTTCCTGGGAGGACAAGCAGCACCAACAACAGAATATTGTGAGATCTATTGATCCATGGAAATGGACCAAGACAGTGCCCCATCATGCAGAAGTATTCAAAAGTACCAAACATGAAACACTGTGAGTTTTGCACATCCACCATGGATACTACTAATCAATGTAGAGCGTTGGACGCACTCGTGGACAGGCTAGACCGAATAACATTCAGGGTGAATGAAAACCTAGGGGGTAGGATGAGGTCGAGGAGGTGGAGCTGGAGGAAACTTTAGAGGAGGAAGAACTGGGGGAAGAGGACCAAGCAGATGCTACAACTGTGATGAACAAGGTCACTTGGTCAGAGATTGTCCTCATCTAAGGTGGCCATGGTGCTTTCACTGTAGAACCAATGGACACACAACTAAAGACTGTCCAGAATTAATTGCAAAGTGGAAAGATAGGGTGCAACAAAGAGGAACTAACCTCATCAATTCATAGATCAAGAGGATTTCTAAGGGACAATTTCCCAACCTTAATATCAGTACTCGAGGAGGAGCGAAGACAGGAGTTGATATCAATACTCTACCTCATATCCATAAAGAAACACCTAAGGGAGACATGTATGACCCCCTAAAGCAAAAATTGTTCTTTAAAGATGCCATAGAAGTATTCCAAAATATTCCTAGTCATGAAACACAAGGAAACCCCCCCCAGGTCGAATGTTTACCCTAATATGGCACAAGCCCCCGCTTCGCCCCTTGCACCCAAAAACCTTGTGGTCATACCAAGACAGCTTGAGCAACCTCCAAACACAGTTGACCTATGGTTTTAGTTATTCTTTGACATTTTGGGCAATGATCAACTAACATAAAAGTTGCGCAATGCACTGTACCTAATCTTAGGGAGTGAAGAAACCTCAGAGGCAAGGATAAGGGATAACCTTCCTGAGAAAAATACTCAAAGAGTGAAATGAAGAAAAGTAAGAACCAGAAAATAATTATGACTGGTAGCCTATTTAGATGAATTCGAAATTAAGGACATCATGTTAGACCTAGGGTCAGATATGAACATTCTACCCAAAAATACCTGGGAAGCTCTAGGAAAACCGAGACTGACATATTCCCCAATTCAGTTAAGAATGGTAAACCAATACTATATCTTTCCCATAGGAAGACTGGAGAACATGGAAATCGATGTAGCAGGAGTAAAAAAAATGCCCGACTTTGAAGTCATTGAGATCATGGGAGACAAGGACACCTACCCAATGCTACTTGGCATCGATTGGGCCTACGAAAACTATGTAGTGATTGATTTAAAGAAAGACACCATGACTTTTGAAGTTAATGGAATCAAGGTAGTTCAACCTTTGGATCCATATGTAGGACCTAGGTACATAGAACTAATTGAAAATAATATGGAGGAAGAAGACCTAGACCAATTGTAAATTGTAACAACAGGGACAAGAACCAATTACATAAACCCTACCACTGGTGGATCAGTAAGCTGGAGAAGTATACAGTCAACTTACGAAGACTCAGAACTGGATTTTGATAGTTGGCAACAAATCTCGCAAGAACGATTCTCAAGAAGATGCACAACTGTTAGAATGACCAGATGGATTGGGATCGAAGCTAGAGAATACTCAGTATACGATGGCACCTCATACCCAAACAATTTTTTGCAGAACATGGAAGAGAATGTGAGAGAAGATCAAAGAATCTCGGTACTGGATATAGCTCTTCAGAACAACCCCGCCAGATGGTGGTCCACTCATAAAGTTATACTCGGAACTTGGGATGAGGTAAAACAAGCTATCGAGTATAGGTTTGGGAGTAAGAAGCAATGGGAAGTAGGGATGTAGACGGATATCCCCACCACACAATTGTTAAACAGAGAATCAAACCCTAGAATACACATAGAACAATGCGTGACACTGTGGTAGTCTGCGGAGATACCCTCTCACTTCTGGGTTCAGGTATTTCCCCATTCTCTAGGTCCAATCTTGAAAGTTTGGTTTATACATGAGGAAACCATAAGACAAACCAGCGACTGGAAAACACTGGCAACTCAAATTTACAAGGACTTCTCATTCACAAGTAAGTACCCTGAACTTGAACCAACTCTGAAACAAATTAAAGAACTTATGTTTACAACTAATAGAAATAAGAGATCAAACTCTGTAGTATGTCCCAAGCATACCCAAGAACTTCTGACTAAATTCCACTTACCCTTGATCGATAAACCTGTAGAGTGCTATCAGATCAACAAAGATCCAGAGAGTCTAGATGAAATAGAAGGACTAAGAAACCTAGCCATCAAAAAGACAGAAGGAGTAGAGAAATCCAAAACACCATACCTAGTCAGACCGATAGTTCCTATAATCACCCATTAAAATTGAAGAGACTCAATATAGGGACCGAAGAGAAACCCAAGATAGCTATGGTGGGGGATTTCTGGGATGAACAAGCCAGTCAATAAATCCAAAGTTTACTGCAAGAATATGAGGATTTGTTCCCAAATAAATTTTCAGAATTAAAGGGAATCAAAGGAGTCATGGGAGAAATGAAGATCGTGTTAAAACCAGGATCCAAGCCTATCTGACATAGACCATACCGTCTTAACCCAAGAGTAAAAGAGAAAGTCAAGAAGGATATTGACAATATGTTAGAAGCAAGTCTCATTTTTCGGGTAGAATAAGCAGAGTGGGTCAGCCCGATAGTCATCCAAAGCAGGAAAGACACAGAGGATATTAGAGTCTGTGTAGACTACAGGAGTCTCAATGCTGCCTTTGTGCACGACCCTTTCCCAACACCTTTTACCGATGAAGTACTCAAACATGTTGCGGGGAAGGAATCATACTCATTTACAGATGAATTTTTAGGATACCATCAAGTGAGGATCACCGAAGAGGACAAGAGAAAAAACACTTTCATTACAGAATGGGGATCTTTTGCATACAATGTGATGCCATTTGGTTTAAAGAACGCCCTTGCAGTTTTCTCCAGGATTGTGATAAAAACCTTTAGAGAGTTCATTCACAAATTTATATAAGTATATATGGATGATTGGATAATATATAGCCTGCTCAAGGAACATGTAGCACTGCTAAGACTAATGTTTGATAGATGCAGAGAATTGAAAATCTCAATAAATCTTAGAAAATGTATCTTCTTTGTTCCACATGGCAATCTGTTGGGCCACATAGTCTTCCGAGAAGGAGTATTTGTAGACCCATCTAAAGTTGTGGCAATTTCAAATATGACGCCACCTACGAGTATTAAATAGTTGTTCTCCACACTCGGACATACAAGCTACTATCGCAGGTTCATCCGAAGAGACGCCAACATTACTGCACCTCTGGAAAACCTCCTGAAAAAGGTTGAAATGTTCCAATGGACTCCCGAATGTGATAAATAATTTGCGACACTTAAGGAGAAGCTCATTACAACATCGATTATGATATTCCCAAACTAGGATAAGGAATTCCACGTCCATGTAGACGCTTCAGGAATTTCCCTAGGAGCTATCTTAATGCAACCTGGAGATAGAGCTATGGATCATCCCATCTACTTTGTGAGCCGGAAGTTGTCGCAAGAAGAGAACAACTATACAACGACTAAAAGGGAAGGCTTAGCAATGATTTATGCATTACAAAAATTTAGACATTATCTACTAGATTCCCATTTCAAATTCTTTACTGACCATTCCACATTGAAATACCTGGTTAACAAACCTGTGCTGGAAGGGAGAATTTGTAGATGGCTACTGCTATTTCAAGAATTTTCCTTCGAAGTTATCATCAAGCCGGGACGATGCAACTTTAGAACTGATCATCTACACAGGCTAGAATCAGGATAAAGTGGCAGAGCAGTGGACAACCAGCTCCCAGACGCAGATTTGTTCAGGATTGAGGCCATACTGGAATATCTGGAGGATATAACAATATTTCTCAGTACAGGGGCCTGTCCAAAAACATATTCCACAACCCAAAAACACCATATAGTTGTTAGAGCCGCAGACTATTATCTAATCGCCAGAAAATTATATAAACTAGGACTAGATAGCATCCTCAGATGATGCGTCCTAGATCGTGAATGATAGGATATACTCTGGGAATGCCATAATGTAATTACAAGAGGCCATGTAGGAGGAAAGGCCACAACACAGAAAGTTCTACAGGCAGGACTTTGGTGGGCTACACTATTCAAGGATGCAAAAGCATACACTCGATCATGTGATGTCTGTCAACATGTGGGAAAGCCGTCACACCGAGATGAACTACCACTACAACCAGTTAGAGCTCTACAGGCATTTGAGAAATGGGCAGTTGACTTCATCGGACCAATAAACCCCAGAACCAAACATTCAAAGTCTAGATACATCATCATCGCAACTGACTACCTTACCCATTGGGAAGAAGCAACAACAATACAGGACTATTCGACAGATATGGTTGCTAGGTTCATCTTCGAAAATATCATTACCCGCTTCAAATGTACCAGGAGCCTAACCAATGATCAGGGAGCTCATTTCATTAGCAGCACCATAGCAACACTTATATCATAATTTATGATTCAACATCACAAAAGCATTCCATACCACCCACGGGCCAACGGAATAGTTAAAGTCTTCAACAAAATCCTGGGAAGGGGACTAACAAAGGTCTGTTGCACAAATCGAGAGGACTGGGATGATAGAGTTCCAGTGATACTATGGGCCTACAGGACAACCACAAAGAAACTCCACAGATACACATCGTTCCAGCTAGTCTATGGAAGAGAGGCAATGGTGCCTGCAGAGTTCATCACTCCAAGACTATATATTGCATAAGCCACACATATGACAGAAGAGGAATCAGTGGTGCAGAGACTTGTGGAACTACAACAACTCGAAGAAACCAGATTTCTAGCAGACTTCCATCAGTTGGTTGAAAAGGCGAGACAAAAAGCGTGGCATGACCGACACATTAAGACCAAGATATTCACACAAGGAGATAAGGTGTTACTCTACGACAACCGATACTAGAAGCATCCTAGAAAGTTGTGTATGCCCTAGTTGGGACCTTTCATAGTTGCAGAGATTTGACCTTAGGAGCAATTAGACTCACGCAACTCGATGGTGTGCTATGCCTGGGATGGGTGAACGACGCTCGCCTGAAGCCCTACCTATATAAAAACTGAGAAAAAAGGACAGTCACTCCAACTCGATGGAGCTTGTACAATAGTTAGCTTTAAGTTTTGTTTTCCTTTTGAAATGTTGTAAAATCAGTAATAATGTCTATGTGCGCAGTATCGTGCCATAATCCATAGTTCATTTGTTTTGTTTAAGAGTTGGTTTCTACAGAACGAAAAAATTAGTAGTGCAATATCTGAAGCACGAAAAATTTCATTAATGACAGTCATTAAAGGTGGCAGAGACAACCTTTGTGGTCGGAGGCACCCGAAATCCCCATCCAATCTGAGTTAGAGGCCACGTAAACCTTTAAAACTCAGTCTAGTCACAAACCTTTATTTCCATTCTGGTACCCCGACTGACGTCGTTAAGCCATAAAGCTGCATTATGCCAAAATGCCATCGAAGTTCGTGCCAGGATACCCACCTGTCAAACAGAAAGGTCTCAATTTGGCCATGTCCCTATTCCACTCAAATAATTAAATGCCAAGATCCCCCAATCGGATTTACCTTGATTAAACCATCCCGCCAGACAACTCACACCCAATCACGTCTATACGGTCATGATGACAAGCATTTACTGCTAAACCTTCCCAGTTAAGCTAGGTCTAAGGTTCTCAAAACTCTGTCGCGAAGGTATTGTTTCCAAAAACAAGCATAGCCATTTTTAAATTCAACAACATGAACCAGTTGGGACCACTGTAAAATCCGCAGATGTAGCCCTAGCTCTTATCTTTCACATAATCACGAATGCCGAGAGCCACAGCAAGCCGAAGCACCATGACGAAAGAAGCAGTACCAGATGAACCCTATGACCCCCAGGTCGAGATCATCGGTGACCTCAAAGGGAAGGTAGAGCATGTTAAGTTACTCAACCTTGACGTCATAGACTCAAATCTATTCCCATAGATGCACACAAACATATTTTTTGAGATAGCTTTGGACAGAACCGGAGACATGCAATTTTTACCAAGAAAATACTTCATCAACTTATTTAACTCCACCGTCATGAACCTAAGAGACTTACCAGTCTTTGGTACCACATGCGAGATTGCGTGCTGCACAAAATTCCTGATAAGAAAAGTGTGTGAAGAATTCTATGGTTGGATAAGCGATATCCAATCCATGCAACAAACATCCAACAACTCACAGGAGTATCCTCCCAAGGAGAGGATGTGTCGAAGGGATTTCAGGCCCCCGGAAAGTACGAGAAAAAGAAAGGCGATCTTAGCCTATATGAGAAGTTCAACACAAAGAGAGGAGGACGCACAACAATCATTGAACCAATAATGCTCGAAACAGTCTAGACTGGCTGCTACATCACAACCAACAAAGGGAGCAGTGTTCAATTGGTGCAGTTTTCCATTGGAGGAATTACTAGTATCTTGTGAGGAAGCACAGGAGAAGGGTGGAACCTTCACCTATGGATACCTACTTGTGGCATTCACAATGCTCAAATGGAAGAAACCTGTGGACAGACAACCAACAATACTAGCTAAGGGGCGCATGGAGAAGATGTTTGAGCCATGGCAGTCTAGACTAGACTCTGAGAACACAACACTCAACAATGCAGCCTTTGCCAAATGGTATAATGCTATGATCGACGCAATGCAGAAGCTGTGCATCCCGTAGGAAATCCTCAATTGCAATACGAGGAATATTGCATTTAGCATGAACCGACACAACACATTCATCTGGCCAAGGCATGCTAGCAGGGAACATTTCAACACACGGATGCTACCGTTCTACTTAGATGAGGAAGCTTTTGATAAAAAAGTCATGTCATGGCCAGGAGTTAAACATGGCCCACGTAAATAAGGGATGCATTACATTCTGCCTGCAGAGCTGGTCAAGAAAAAAGACAAGGAAACAAGAGAGGGACCGAGCTTAGGCCCCGAGTGTAAGAAGCCATATGCTCCACCACAAATAGACTCAGAAGAGGAAGAAGAGATACCGCAGCTGGAGTGGAAGAAAAGACTACCCCCTCGATAGCTCCCAGATGATGTTGTGTTGTCAAGTGTGCAGGTCAACCAGATCTTGGGCATTGTGCTTGGTACCGAACCAATGGTGAAGAGGCCCAGAACAGGGGTCTCGCCGAACAAACCCATGAACCCACAACCCATTACATCTGTCACTCCCTAGACCCGTTCCATGACCAAAGCCACCACTATCATTGACATTCAAGATGACCCGGACCCTGAAACACTTCCATCCACACTTATCATTGAACACCCTCCACCACCACTCCAATTACCAAACCTCATCACGGCCAGTCCATATCAAACAATAACCTCATAGACGATCCATCTCAACCACCCAGAGACGGAGGAATGACAAACCCCTCAAATAACCAGAGAACCACCCAAGCCAAGATCTAAAATTCTCGACCCCGACCCTAAAGCATCAGAGTATCACACGATGATGGATGTCCTAAATCCGAACACCCAGGAACAACAACTTGAGTCTTCCGCACAAGAAGAAGATGCCCGCGGCAGAAAGGAGCAGGAACACGATGGCAATGAGAAAATCACCTCACCAACCAAAGGTGAGGGTACCTAATAGATCACGACGCATGACGTAGACACACCAGAAGAAATGGAGATACCATATGCGCACAATGTGCCATAATCAACAACAAAGAAGGAAATGATAGCCATACGCGCTAAAATGGAACAAGTTCTCCAGAACCCCCAACAATGTGTGGAATTGATGCAACTTTGCATAGCCAGAACATAGGTTATGACTCTTTTGCCAGTGGAGCTTAGGTTGAGAATCGCACCCACACCACCAATAGAGGACAAGGTAGAAACTCGCTCAGAACATTCAACAGGCAGTGGACTCCCACTACAGTGGCGAGTACCCATCGACACAGTTGTTTCACCCATCGACCTGGTACAGTGGCCGACAACACACTTATTTGGCCTAATCAGGTGATTCGAAATCGGATTCAGAAGGCTTTCAGGGCATGAAAAATGCACAAAAATGAAAGTGCTCGGAATCCGACGAAACCAACACCATTGCGTCCGGCTCGTCTTCCTGATTCCGGTGGTATAATTTTTATGTCAAATGGAGTCCGTATGAGGAAGATATCGCATTCTGTCCGCCAAGCCAAACAGGGAAAACTTTGGGATGCTGACTGTACCTGTCCGTACAGGGACACGTGGCACGTCCATACAGGTTACACATGGCAGCACCGGGGGACGACATGTGGCAGGTTCATATGACGACACATGGCAGGTTCCGTACAGGACACGTGGCAGCACCGGAAGGCGACAGGTGTTAGGCAGATTTGGCATTTTTAGCACGCACTTGGACCAATCCTGGAGTGACACGTGTCACCACTGGAAGGGTGACACGTGGCACGGATGACATCAGCGGATGACATGGAAGTGCTGACTGGGCGTACGACTTTCGACGTGGCGAGATGACGTGGCAGATGACGTGGGCGAATGAATGATGGACACGCGGCATATTCTGATTGGTTGACGTGGACAAATCATTAGTCGACACGTGGCATGCATCGGTTGGATGTAAGGGTGCCACGTGGCCCAATCACGGGCTGCCACGTGGCACCCCGGGTTTAGCCAATGAGAGTTGTTTAAAAAGTATTTGGGCCTGGGGTATTCGAATCGCGGACCTCCCCATTGTCGGTGACTTTACAACAACAATCCGACCATAATACCATCGCATGTCTTTTGTTATGAAAGCAGGTGTTTTGTTATTTAAGTTGAAAGTTGTGTTTAAACCGCGGGGGGGTCAGGCCGGGGCTTAGCCCCGACCCCCGGTTATATGAGTGTTATATGACCGTAGCACATACTCGGGAGCACGGACGAATGGCGCGAAGGTTTGAAATGGGCGGGGTTTTTATGTAAGCCCTCGGCCTACACCATATGACCGAACAGTGGAACCGGGAGTGCGGGATGTAAACAACGCACGGTTATTGGTTATGTAAATGGTTAGTTTGGTGGTTAGGGGCGCGGTTTATAGCCATAGCCCGAGGGTCCTATGCAGAGGCACAATGTGACCGTGGTTTTGGAGTTTGGGGCCAGCGCTAGCCCTTTGGGCTAAGCGCTTGGCCATATGAACTTGCATATGACCGTCCAAGGGGGGCGCGCGCCCGAGTGAAAGGGGCTTAGCCCATTATATAACTACATTATGGTTGAAAGTGGGTTATTTTAACCACTTTTCATTAATTTTAATGTAATTAACTCATAATTGGGAGTTATTGGGCTTTCTTAGAGCCTAATTTTTGGGAGGAAGTTGGAGATTGAAACCAACTTTCCCAACTATTTAACCAAGGCCATGTTGAGGCCATTTGGTCAGATTTTAGAGCCTTTGGAGAGGCTTTTGGACAA
>ML847863.1:27795-47050 GCA_009831015.1 Picea engelmannii | reverse complement strand
GCATATCTTCATGGAAGGGCACCCTATGTTGGTATATAAGGCCCTTATTTATCATTGTAATATAATCTCATAACTTATTCATTATTCATATTATTATTATCCTACATGGATTTCTGTGTACTATCCTATTTATATTGGATATTATTTTGTGTGAGAGAACTTTGTTCATCTGAGGAACTATGGAGGAATGTAGGCTTTAATCAACCACTTATGTCTACACCACTCTTAGATATGGTCTGAGATATACATGGCCTTGTCATGGAATAGGGATGACATGAGTTCTATGTTGGCATCGTAACAAACTGACAATGGGAAGTGGTTGAGAAAGACTCAAACCATCTTATTAAAATTTATGTATGTTCCCCTGGTAGCTCAATGTACCATTTCACTGCAACCCCTGTGAGGGTGCGTTGAAATAGTCTCAAACAAATAGAATCATCATTAAGAGAATTGGACAAGAACCAAATAGGAAAAGTAGTAACAAGATCACCAGGATCCTCAACAGGCTTTCTCTCAAATTTTGGAATGTTTGAAGGAATCTTGGTGGGGATGGGGGGGCATGATAGATTGTGAAGCAGTGGGTCATTCATTAATCTAGAAAAATATGGAAGATTAAGTGTGGACATAAAAGGGAGTTGGGTTTATGACATCTAAGCACATTCTCCCGGGAAAGATTGGTGTTGAGGGATTGTAGACCATCCAGGGTTCTGGTATACACCATGGCCATGTCCAGTAGGGTAATATCCTCCTCCAAACTAATTCATAAGAGGTTGTATGGACACCATACCTGTATGGATGACATAATGAGGGTTATAAACATTACCCCCAGTTGGAGTGGCTCCGGGTTGGGGGTTTCCCATAGCATGAAACTAACTCCCCCCAGGTGAAAATCTTGAGGATAAAGTTGGATTTGTCATAACAAATGTGTTCATTGGAATCAACATGGAGGAGGAAGGGGAAAATAATGGAATATGGGAGGTAGAATTTTTGCCCAGTTGAGTACTCCATCCAGGAACATTGATAATAGGATTATACTCGAGAGGAAAAGGAGGTTGGATTCCAAACATAGGGGTCATTTGGGGAATATGAGCTCCACCAAAAGAGAGAGGTGAATGCAGAGGAGTCATGCCCCCAATATTAAGGCTAGGATTTTCATTATTCGCTGGAATGGAGGATGAAATTTGTGATGTCATATTTGGAATACCAAAAGAGAAATGGTTAGAGACTGAAGGTATGGATGAGGAATTGTATCTAGGCATACCAAAAAGAGACCCGAAAGGGTTCCTTACTATGGGTTGAGTATCAACCACTAGCCAGATAGGAGTATGGACGGGAACCTTTGACACTAAAACCATAGCAGTTGAAGGAGTCGAAGGAGTCCCATTAAATATAATAGGTATAGGATTTGAGGGACTCCCAGTATCATTTGGACTCAACTCAGTACCCATAATTGGACAATCACAAGTCTTGTAGGTGGAGATATGTGTACCACGTTTAGTAACTTTACGCATTTTAGAAAGCAAAGAATCAAGATGCGGTGGTAAATTTAACAAATGGAGAGACCTTAGAGGAAGCTGGTCTGGATCCATGATGACTCAAATCTCAATATATAAAAACAAATTATCCTAGTTCCAACTAACAATCAAAGATCACACCAAAATAAACAAAAAAGGCCAAATGCACACAAACAAGATAGAGTAGCTAAAAAGGGGCCTCCCTCACTATAGAAGGTATGCCTCACCCAAGAGGGGCCTGAGACTCCCTTCAAAATATTGGAGGTATCATAATCAATTATAAGGGCCCTCGTGGGATTAACAACGTAGTCAGCCAGATCCCCCTGGAGAGGTAATCCTCCATAAAGTTTTTGTGTTGCCTGACCCTTATCTGACTCAAGGTACTTGTAGAATAACCCCTGCAAGTAACCTATGTGGCTACCTATGTCAAGAAAATAGAGCCACCATGATATAACCAATGTGCAGAAGAACAGTCGTAAGTTAGGTCCACCATATGGGCAGGGCAACAAAGATCGAAGTATTGAAAGAATCGCCTCTCATGGAGGAAAATGTACTAGCAAGACCCCCAAATACGAATATATCCCTAGAAATATCTCTAACACTAAGAAGGTATTAGAGGGCTATCTCTGCAACCAACTTCACGTGACCTCGTGCTTAACTCTGGTGTGAGCGGAGCGTCCTGACTTCACTAATTACACAATGGATTTCACCACTCCTTGGTTACACACATATTTTTAGTTTAATAGCCTTGGGGAAGTTTACTCAACAATCCTATTCCAAGGCCCTATATCCTATGTTTTTTTCTGTGCTATGAAAAATAAAATCATTTCTCATCAAATTTAGTTAATCGGCATTAATTTTAATGGATTTTGTTTACTCAAGAGATGTGGTCATGAAACTCATGATATTATGACTCAACATATCAAAGAAATGAATATGAACATAATGCTCAGTCCTAAGATGCAATCCTTCCACATGTGTCAAGATCAAAACTATATAACCAAAAGAGAAAATGCCATAATGAAAAATGAGCAATTTTTTTTTTTTTGATATAAATAAACGAAAATAGAAGGATTGAATAACATCTTGATATACAGACCCTACTGCAAGAAAAAAGAGACAATTCGAGCAGGATACTAAGAAGAAAAAACTCATACCAAGATGCAAGGACAATCAATGAAAAAGATGATAAGAAAGAATACCGCCCAAAAATTAAACAATAAGGAGGTTTCCTATCACTCTGTATGTACTCAAAAGTTAAGACAAAGACCCAAGAAGACTCAACAACCAACCAAACTCACCCAGTAAACACCAAACTCAAGCAAGAAGCCTAAAAATTTGATGTATGTGATTGTTTGAGAAAAACTTGTGTATGTACATGCCCTATAGAAGGACAACTCTTGTATGTACGTGTTTGTCAAGGGAAAACCTATGTATATTTAGTAAAACATTGTTAGGGAAAGGATTAGGCCAAGAAATGCAGATGAAAAGTAAAAATAGGCTATCAATCATTCAAGCGACAAGGAAACTCACGCTAACCTAGAGAAAGTCAAGGAAAAAAACACTCCGAACCCCAAAAAAGAAGATCAATCCCCGATATGGTCGCCAATTCGGTTATGAGGAAAATCCCTATATGGCATGGGGTAAACCACAATAGACAGAATGATTGCAAAAATCGGCTCTAATCCCAAGTATGCTATATCAATGAAAATGCTAACAAGACAAGATCAAGAGCCTACCTCATCTAGACGTTTGATGAAGACCACCGTTGAGAACACAACCTAAATATTTATACATGTAACTTGTCCTCAACAACCAAGATACACAAGCATATGGTGATAATATATAATGTTAGCACATAAACTATCATAATCCATTAACATACATGACAAATACTCCCATGGAATAATAAGTCAAATATTTGCAAGATATCAATTGGACAAGAAAAGAGTATTTCTATTAAAAATGATCAACAAAAGTGTATAAGTGACAAATGTTTGTGTCGGCACATATCGGAACCAAGATACTAAGTCCCTTCCATTTGTGCCTCCACCACTTCAATCCTCCACCAAAGGCAAGCTCATATAAAGGAGACAATGAGGTTCTCCATCAAATAAGGAAGAGCTTGGGGGATGAACAATGAGTTCATAATTTAAAGGATAAATGTATGCATACTCAATGTGAAGTGAAAATTTCCCGAGAGTATCGTTTCTCTCAAAAGTTGAATTCTATCCTCCTCCATGTCTTGGGTATGGACCAATTTATAGCCTTCAAGTGGAACTGAAGGGCCGATTCAGAACATTTCAAGTATATGGAAGGTCAAGGATCATGGATATTGTGATGTGACATGGAAAACCAACACAATTTTTAATTTTGATCACCAAACCCGATGTACACGGGTTATAGTGGTGCAACTTGCATATATGGATGTTGTCTAACTGGTAGGGTGCATATATGTGGAAAAATATGATTTTTTGGCTCTAGAAGGTACAACAAGGGACTTCAAGTCTGCATAGAGAAATGGAAAGGTCATCCAAGCAAGTTGCATGGAGTGAGGCAAAATTTTGTATAACAACTGTCATGTCGGATGGAGCCACTCTTGTACTAAAAAATTGGACAATTTCTGCAAAATGATCGTCTATCATTTGAATTGAGAACAAATGCACATCTGTTAAATTATCATCTAGGTTCCCTACATATTCTCCTGTTAGTATTCGTGACAAATGGTTTGTTCCTACATTCAGTTTCTCTGGCTTCACAATAAATTCGAAGTCATAAAACTGGAACAACAAAAACCATCCGCAGATCCTTCTCCCTACACTGGCTTGTGTTGATTTTTCATTAATCTAGGCTCAAGCATTAATTTCATTCCAATTTTATCATTTTACTTGAACCATAGACAATTGCAGTTACACCATAAACAATTTGTTGCAGAAACCATGATCACAAGAAGAAATACCATGCACAAGTATAGAATAAGTATCCTGGGAAACCCTTCTCAACAAGGGAAGAAACCCCAACCAATCCTTTGCTATATTCTTCAAGGCAAATACCTCCCACACCATAAACCTAGCACACAAAAGGGTGCTCACAAAACCTAGAAGAATTGTGCCAAAGGGAGGTTTACACTTCAACCCAGGAACAAGTACTTGCTGAAATTTTCAGACTCACACTTGTGTTGTGTTTCCTAAATGGGTAAATCACCTTCATTTATATTAGAATTGACACATCAAAAGTAGTGTCTATTGGAACAATAGGTCCAACCTCAATAAATCAAAATATAATTAATAATTACCATATTAATTTTATTTTACATTAATTATCTTTCACTTTATGGTGGGGACAACCTGTACCCTTTACATCACAATTAGGGTTATAGGTAAGTCTAACTATTAGAAAATATAGCAAGGGATCTCATACACCCACTAGTGCTCAGCCACTAGGGACATGTCCACCTATGCTCAACCACAGGGATGTCCAAGTCTCTATCTCACTGTGTCTCACAAGAGAATCATCAGATTACACACTCACTAGTGCTCAACCACTAGGATCATGTCTACCTGTAGTCAGCCATAGGAGAATCCTACTCAACAAATCTCTATATCACTGTGTCTCACACTAGAATCATCTGGAGTATCACATCATCTCAACTCTCTGCACATATGAGAATAGTAAACCCATCACATGGGCTCCTTCACCCCTCACAAGGGTACACAACGTTGCATCTCAAACGATACACCCATCTCATGGGCATATTTCCTTCTCAGGGGAACACAGTGTTCCATCTCTGTCTCAAATAGAACAACACACCCAGATCATGGGAATATTCCCTACACAGGGGAAAACAACATTCCTTCTCCGTCTCAGAGAGGAAAAACACACCCATCTCATGGGCACACCCAAATGATGGGCTCTTTTTCAGGCCAACTCACTCATTCAATGTCCTAGAGGATGTCTCACGCAACTATAATCATCAAAACTCCCTCTCATCTAGAGAGGCATTATCCAGCAGGCCAAGTCTTGCACAAAGTACTCAAACTTTGTCTTGGATATAGTCATCAACACTCCCTCTCAGCTAGGGAGGTATTCTCCATCAGGCCAATTCTCTCACGGAAGTACTCGAACTTCGTCTTGGAAATAATCATCAACACTCCCTCTCAGCTAGGGAGGTATTCTCCACCAGGACAAGTCTCTCACAAAAGTACTCGAACTTCATCTTGGAAAAAGGTTTGGTGAATATATCTGCAATCTGCTCATGGGTAGGAAGGTACTACACATGTACTATTTTCCTCTACACCATGTCTCTGATATAGTGATATTTTATCTCAATGTGTTTCGATCTATCATTATGCACAGGGTTCTCAGAGAGATTCACACAACTCTGGTTATCCCAATGGATAGTGGTAGGATCCATCTCATGATCAAATAAATATGTCAGAAGCTTGTGAAGCTACACTTCTTCACAAACTACCACACTAAAATCTATATACTCTGCCTCTGCGGTACTGAAGGAAAAAATGCTTTATTTCCTGCTGCACCAGAAAACCATGGCAGACCCCAATGTAAAGGAACAATTGGATGTGATATTCTAGTCCACTACACTCCCTTCCCAATAAGCATCGATATAACCTTGCAAACTCAAGTCTACACTAGAGGCATATCTCAAGCCATATCCAACTGTGCCTTGTAGGCATCTCAAAAAATGTTTCGTTGTTATCCATTGAGTCTATCTTAGTTGATTGATGAACTGACTAAGCACATTCATTACATAACATATATCAGGTCAGGTGTTAACCAGATACATTAGTGATCCAATCATCTGTTGGTACAAGTGTGGATCAATCTTGCTTGAATCAACATCATTCATTTTCTTCAAATCCATCACCATTGGTGTGGGCATGGATTTGAATTCTTTCATACAAAACTTCCTTAATATCTCCATTGTGTATTTTCCTTGACTCAGGAAAATCTCATCTGTCTTCAACCATACTTCTAGTCCCAAGAAGTAGTGCATCATACCTAGATCCTTCATCTCAAATTTAGCATTCAATGCTTGCTTGCATTCAACAATGAGTCTCTCTGAACCAATGAGGAATAGGTCATACACATATAGGACCAAGATTAAGCACTCATTACCAACAATATGGTAATATAGGTTTAGATCAACAACACTCTTGCTGAAGCCAAAACTCATCAAGAATCCATCCATTTTCTCATACCAAGCACAAGGTGCTTGGTTTAGTACATACAGGGATTTCTTCAAGATACACACACAAGAATTCTCGTTGTGTATCACAAATCCTTCTGGCTGCTCGATATAAAATTCTTCCTCAATATCACCATTGAGAAAGGTTGTCTTTACATCCATCTAATGTAGTTTCCAACCCATGGATGCAACTAGTGCAATGATACAATGGATGGAAGTGTATCGGGCTACTAGAGAAAATGTCTCATCATAGTAAATTCACTCTACTAGTGAGAATCCTCTGGCTACAAATATCGCTTTGTATTTCTTGATACTTATTGTTAACACATAAGATTGTATGGGTCAAAAAATTCACTTTCGGGCTTGAAATAAAAGAAAAACGATAGGTTAAATTTTCAATGATGGAGATCACATGTATAGGTCAGATTAACATCTCTCGTGCATTCAGAGTTTCAAAGTCATGCAAGACTTAATGACCAGAAAAAATCACCAAAGTGTCGAAGAGTCAAAACGACATCAGGCCTCCACATCACTTCAGGCTCGTACTACTCTAGGAGTTATACAAATTATGCATGAAAAAAATTCTGCACCCCGAAGTGTCGAAGACACGTGGTGCTCATCCATTAGAGACACGTGGCATCCATCTAGTACTGACACATGGAATTCATCTATTGTGACATGTGGCATTCTTTTCAAGAACCTTAGGGCATGTAGTCTCCTTGATTTCATATGACACATGTCACTCTCCTTCTGAGACATGCCACTTCGGGCCCATACTACTCTGGGAGATTTAGATGCAGAGAAAACCCAGTTCTATGGAGCTCTGAAGTGCCGAAGTTCCAAAGCACATGACACTCATCCATCAAGACTTGTGTTGCTCATCCATGGAGACACGTGGCTTCCATTTGGACCTGACATGTGGAACTCATTTATGGTCATTTGGGTCCCATCTGTTGATATTATGGTAGTTGTGGGAGGTATTTACCTCCACGTGTAAACCTGACGAGGATAGAATACTCCGGGAAGAAATAAGAAACCCTAATGAGTTGGCTAATAACCCTAGAAGACTTGTCGACTCAAGAAGATAATTTATATTAGGTTATTATCCTCCAAGAGAAGAAATCGGCCAAAAATAATAATATATATTGAACATAAAGCTACCCAGAATGAGAAGTCGGCCCAGGAAGTTAGGCAGAATTAGTATAAATACAGGAGGCCAATTCTCATTCTGGTAGGCAATCTCAGAATTGCAGAGCAACAACTTGTGCACACTACAGTACCCAGTTTTGTGTGCAGATTTGAGGAGAGTTGCCAGTGCAGTTGTTGCAGCTATCAGTTACGTTTTGGATTGGAATATATCTTGGCTATGGTTTGGACTATCTGATCAGCTCTTGTTGGTGTGATGTCCTTGGGGAAAGGTGTGCTACCCTTTGTTTGGATATATAGCCTAGGGTTTGCTTGCGGAGTGATTCTCTGTCAAGGTTAAGGTGCTAAGAGCGTGGCTTTGGCCTATGGTTTGTTGACAATAATGATATTTTCAATGGTAAAAAGGGCACATACATTATATTCTAATAGGTTATGGGCCCACACCTCCTTCATTCAATCTAATCGGTGGAAGGAAACACAGCCAGAAGGATATTAAGCTCGTTGAGGAACTGTCACTAGGTTTTCTAGCATGAGCAGCCACCAAAGAATTGTCACTAGGGTTACTATAAGGTGCAGCTACATAAACCATAATCCTCTTGTTGAGGCACCTTAAATGAAGGTATTGAACTAATCTATGGATAGATCAGTGCACCCTAGCCTAGCGCATCTCCTAGTACTCACAGCAAGACAAGACGTGAAGTTTGAGTTTTTGGTCAAATCTAGGGTTTGACCAAGTCGAAGCAGCCATGACTTATTCTATGAAGTCAGAGAACAAGATAGATGGAGATTCTAACTTCAGAGTGTGGAAGACAAGGATTGACCTCATCCTTGCCAAGAATAAAGTGTTGGATATCGTGAAAGGAAAGATCGTGAAACCATAGTTTGAAGAAGGAAAAGAGAAGGAACCCTAGAACGTTGTAGCTATGGAGAAGTTCAAAGATGATGACATCAATTCCATGAGTATCATAGTGGAATATATAAAAGACTTGATACCCTACATCTCCCATATAGACTCATCGAAGAAGATGTACGATGTCCTAACAAACCTCTTCTCAGTCAGAAACATTGGACAAGTAATGAGTTTGAAGAATGAGCTCTGTGACATGAAGATGAATGATGATGACAACATAAAATCATACTTTGTGTGAATCTCTCAGTTAAAAGATCAACTAAAAGTTATTGAAGAGATCATTTCAAAGAAGGAATTGGTAAACATAGTACTCAATGGTCTTCCCAAGACGTGGGATGCATTTTCTGCAAGCATGAACACAAGAAAGAAGTATCTAACATTTGAAGAACTTTGGACTTGTTGTGCTCAAGCAGAATCAAGGATCGGTGCAAAAGAGAAACCCCAAAAGAAGTACGATGATCAAGCCTTCACAACAAGATTCAATAATTTCAGGAACAAAAGGAAGTTTGGTTCAAGAAGGAACCCAAATCAAGAGAAAGATATTTCAAAAGTACAATGCTTCAACTATCGAAAGTATAGTCACTACAAGAATCATTGTCCCAAGCTAAATAAAAGGAAGGATAAACATGAAGCATCAGTTGCCAAAGAAAAGGAACATACAAAGAAGACTAAGCAAGATGAAAGCGACTTCTTCTTCTTAAGGTAACAATACTCATCTTATTTCTTGTACATATTCTGTTTTCATCGTCTCTATACATATCTTGTATATCTATCTCTTGGAATATAATGTATTCCAAGAAGAATTATACCTATGGAAGAACAACAAGATAAGGATTGATATCATTAGATAATACACATGAAAGGATGAAATATGTTGAATCAATCATGAAGATACTTAGAAGAAGCAAAGACAAAAAGAAGTCAGAGAAAGACTTATAACGTTTTGTAGAAGACAACAAGAAGGAAGCGTGGACTCTGTTAGACAGAGAGAGACAATTATATATTGCAGAAGACAATAAGGATGCAGATGGAAGCATGGAATCTGTTAGATGAAGGGAGCCTATTATATGCACTCATACATGAAGCAAGGATTAGGAGGGAGTTAATCCTATGATCCATTAAAATGATGAAGTATGGTAGCAGCCATGAAAGATAGTACGTGTTCAGTTCAACCGCAGAAGAAGACCTCTTCGAAGAAAAGACTTAAAGTATCCTTGGTTGTCCATCCAAATCCATGATCCTATGATAAAAGAAAGAAGTGAAATCTTTAGGGCATGGAATCTATAAGAAACTCCATGGACCCAAGAACTAAAGGAAAAACATGAGGAAGAACATGAAGATTCCAAGAAACAAGAGAAGCGAGAACAACCAGTCATTATATCACAAGATTACCAGCCTGACATGAACTCACTAAAAGCAATCAAGTAGAGGAACTAAAAAATGTGATGAAGAATAGTGTATGGAAGAATTATGAATGAAAGCATTGCAAGATCCAGAACTAGAGGTTTTCCCAAATGGAGGGAGAAGACTATGATTATTACTCATTCCAAGTAAACCAAACATATCTCTACATGAGTCATTATATCATCTGCAACATCCATGAGTTGGAATTCTACATCAGATAAATGCAAAGACTAATTGAACAAATAGCATATGAAGACGCAACCTCAAGACTTTGAGGCATAGATCCTTGATGCATATGGAAAAATATAACATGGTGGAGAACCTCCAGTGCACAGCAGAAGCGTGGTGAAGATTTCCTATAACAAGATATTGTATCAAGATGATTACTCAGAAGGTCAAATATCATGATGACAGAAGAAGTACCACATGGATATGTTCTAGTTTTCCAACAATGATATATTGATCAGAGCTACATGAAGCCTTCAAAGAAGACTAGTGCTCCATAATGAAGTACATTTGAAATCAAGCATTACATTATCCGTGATGAAGTTCAGAAAGGAGAAAGAGGTTCTCCAATACATATCTCCACAGATGAGCAGATAAATAGACATATTGGTAAATATTTTGTCCAAGATAAAAGAGTTTCCGTACTCAAGTTGGAGCTCGTGGAGATGACTTCCTTATTGAAAAAGGAAGAGATGATTTCCAGGTTGGGAGGGAGCACTGATATGTATTGATTTATGGACAGTCATTTTTTAGTTCGAAAAATGGTCCAGGATGATCATTTTCCTTTCTAGTTCGGAAAGTGGATTGAGATTTCTAATGGACAATGATTTCTCATTGTGGTTAACATGGGAAATAGTCCAGATTGTTGATGTATCATAGACAACGACTTCCCATTGTGGTTAACATGGGGAGTGGTCTAGGGAAGTCTCTCTTCTTGAGGGTTACAAAGAAGACTAACCTGCCTCGCCAGACAACAATTTCTCATTGTGGTTAACATGAGGAATGGTTTGTTTTGGAGGTTGGTATAGGACAGTCTTTTCCTCTTGTGGTTAACAGAGGAAATGGTTTGGATAGTCATTCCTTAGGGTTTATACATTCTCTCCCGGGTGCACTTTGATTAGTGTAGGAGGAATGGCCTAGGGTGGGGAATGGTCTAGGCTCAACAATCAGGGACAAGAATTCCTTAGGTTTTATACATTCTCTCCAGGGTGCACTTTGATTAGTGTAGGAAGAATGGTCTAGGGTGGGGAATGGTCCAGGTTCAGAATACAGGAAAATTATTCTTCCTTGCTTGAGAAGAATAATCCAGATATCTCATTGTTCTACTCTGAGGGCAGATATTCTTTCAGTCCTCACAGATGTGAGTGAAAGCTTGACCCAGATGATTCAGTTTATATCATAACATTGTTTCTGTGTAGGTTGATATCAAATTATTGTTATGAATATTGTATGACAGTAGATGTATACTACTGTGGTGGATGTGTTCCACTATTCGTGACTATACGTTGTTGATCAAGTACTTTACTTGGTGTGGTAGTGTACCATTGTATTTTAGCTATGTACTACTATGGATAGACACAGTTGTGTTCTATTTTGTTTCGATTCCTTGAAAATTATTAGCAGTATTGGAAATGATTATCAGTTAGATGGATAATCAAAGGACAAAGATTTCCCAGGCGAAAAATGGTTCAAGAGCATTTACTCTTCTAGATTAGAAGAATGGCTCTTGTATCACTCTGTGGAGTGAGCATCATGTCCAATTACTTAGATACAGTATGTTTTCGATAGATGATGTAGTTGATGACACTGATGATGATGATGGTGCTCATGATCTAGTCTGTACAACTGTGTTGATGATACCGGGTGAATGGTATGGTTTTGTGCTCAAGACCATATTCTTGTAATATCTCCCTAGATATGAGGGAGTGTTGATATTATGGTAGCCGTGGGAGGTATTTACCTCCATGTGTAAACTTGACGAGGATAGAACACTCCGGGAAGCAAGAAGAAACCCTAATGAGTTGGCTAATAACCCTAGAAGACTTGTCGGCTCAAGAAGATAATTTATATTAGGTTATTAGCCTCCAAGAGAAGAATTTGGCTAGAAATAATAATATATACTGAACAGACAGATACCCAGAATGAGAAGTTGGCCCAGGAAGTTAGCCAAAATTAGTATAAATATAGGAGGCCAGTTCTCATTCTGGCAAGCAGTCTCAGAATTGCAGAGCAACAACTTGTGTGCACTACAATGCGCAGGTTTGAGGAGAGCTTATGGTGAAGTTGTTGTAGCTAGCAGTTACATTTTGGCTTAGAATATCTCTTGGATAGGGTTTGGACTATCTGATCAGCTCTTTTTGGTGCGCTATCCTTGGGAAAAGGTGAGCTGCCCTTTGTTTGGCTATCTAGCCTAGGGTTTTCTTCCGGAGTGATTCTCTGTCAAGGTTAAGGTGCTCGGAGGATGGCTTCGACCTATGGTTGGGTGACAATAATGATATTTTCAATGGTAAAAGGAGCACATCAATTATATTCTAACACCATAATTCACTCATTTTTTAGAGACACATGTCGCTCATCTTATGTGACACATCAATAGACATTACATCATATGGCATCAGACTAAAACGTCACTTCACAACATTGTCACTCTAGGAGTTTTCCATTCAGAGCAAGAACAGCTCTGCAAAGCTCGGAGCCCCAAAGTCCCAAATATTTAGATGATAAAATTGACTTAATCTAGGTTTAATTAGTGATAAGAACACGTTAATCACTTCGTGATTTTGACACTTCGAAAGTTATATACACTTTGAATTCAAAAGCTTCTGAACTCCGAAGTGCCAAAGTGATGAGAGGATTCCATGTCACTATGGGAGAAAGTTACTTCGGGAGATATTCATGGTCCGCATTCAAAAGATCTCGATCTCTAAGAAATTTGCGCCATCGCTAAATATGGCTAGGAGAGTTTAAATATGGCTAGGGGATTTCTAATATGGTAGACTGATAGAACTTTAGCAGGGGTGATAAAATATTAGGGTTACCTAGATCACATAGTGCAACAAGATCGGCGTCCACACTTCGTTGCGGAGATGGCACATGCTTGAACGTTAACATCCTAGAGTGGTCCCACAATTGAAACCATGGTATAGCTAGAGAGGTACATGGAAGTTGGTGGTGGATTGTGGGAGTCAGAGCGGTGTGGATCCAAAACTCCCTTGATAGCTTCTACAATCATGTGCTTATATCACGTCTAGGTTCCAATCTGAGAGAAACCCATGGCAACAAAAATTGGGTGTTAATCCAAATCATAAAAGGAAAGTCACGAGGAGAAGCAGAACACTAGAAGATCGCGACTAGTCCCTCACAGAGAAAACATGAATGTAGAAGACTGCCAGAACAACCTTTCAATTGTGACATTTTATCAAGATGATGGAATCACTTTCATATCAAATTAGATAAGGTTATTAAGATAACTCAAGTATGGCCTATTTTGGGGGGTTTTTATTATAACTTCCCAAATTTTAGGGGACGATTCATTAGGCAGTTGTTTATATTTTGGGAAAAAAATAATTTTTGTAACAAAATCTATCTAAAGGAGTTCGACCTCCTGGAAGCAATATATTCTAATGTTTTTCATGTAAAAAGGGTTTGGCCCAAGACCCAAGGGGGGTAAATGGAATAACTGTATATTTTAGTTTGTGAGCCAGAGGGGCATGTGGTTGTAAATTGTATGTTATTCAAGATTCATATGAGTTATTTCATTATATTTATCTTCTATGTTCTATGTTATATTCTTCATCTTGTTTGAATGTATTGTTGATTTTAAGGATAAAAAATTGCCTTTGATTGACAGATTCTTGATGGAGTAGAATATTTGTTGCAAACTTACCTATTTATCATTGTTTACTGTTTAGACACATCAAAACTCTCTTTACAAAGAGGATCTTTTCTTAGTGGATATTCGTCTTTATGTTAATTCTCTTATTCTTCTCTTCATCATTACACAAATATTTTGTCTGATAGGCAACTTAAATGCCTTCAATGAGCAGATTGTTTATGACTCCATTGCCCAATGGTCCATCACTGATCTATAGTAATATCTATTGTCTTTTCCTTTCTTTCAAGTCTTGTTGATCCTTGATTTTAAGCATAAGTTGAATCAATTTGTATGTTACCAAGCTTACTCCCATTTTCAGTCTAGGGTGACTTTTGGAGTGATAACACTTCCATCAGTTGCATGCTTGATTTTATAAATCCACTTGGAAGTCACTGCAGACTTCCTTTCTGGTCTCAGAACAATATCCCATACACCATTCTTCAAGATAGACTGATATTCTTCTGTCATGGCTTCTTGGCATACTTTCTAACCCGCAGCTTCTCCTTGACAAGAAGGCTCAGAGTCAATGATACGGCTCATGGCTGAAAGGTAGCACAGAAATATTTTTGGTCTCTTTCTTTCTTGGTATTTCCCTTGAGGGGATGCATGTCCCTCTACCTCCTATAGATTCTATCGAGCCTAAGAAGGCCTTTTGTGTCCTACTGCAATATCTCTGGGCATATCAATTGGATCAATTGGATCAGCTGGATCAACTGGATCAACTGGAATAATTTTTTTCTCCCTCTAAACTGTTGATGGGGGAGAAGGTATTGTCTCACTATCAATATCCATATGAGATTCTTTGGATATTTTGAAGGCTATCTCTTCTTCAAATGTAACATCTCTGATTATCTCAATTTGACTCTGAACAGGGATGTAGATTCAATATTCCTTCGAAGATTCAATGTATCCCACAAATGTACTCTTTCTCCCTAAAGGGCCTAACTTGGATCTCTTCTCTTTAGGTACATGAAAATATATTAGACACCAAAATATCCTAAAGTATCCAATATCAAGCTTCACTCTGGTGAAGGCTTCTTCTAGAGTTTTTTTCTTCAATATCTGATGAGGAATCATGCTCTGAACATATATTATTGTCATACATTATTCTACCCATAGAGTCATAGGTAGAATCTGATCACGTATAATTAATTTGTTTGCCTCGATGATAGTTCTGTTCTTCCTCTATGCAACCCCAGTTTTCTTAGGTTTGTAGGGAACTGTGTACTCCCTCTTGATCCCTGCTTCAATATAGAAATTTTTGAAATCCTTGGAGGTGTATTCTCCTCCATTATCTTATCTTAGTACCTTGATCTTTCTTCCGGTCAGGTTCTGAACCTGAGCTTTGAATTATTTAAATTTTGCAAGGACTCCATCCTTTTTCTTCAAGAAGTAAATCCAAGTTTTTCGAGAGTGGTCATCTATGAAGAGTACATAGTAAAAATATCCATTAAGGGTGGCAACAGTCATCGACCCACACATATATGAATGTATCAAGTCCAATATTTCCTTGGATCTATTGTCACTGCTCAAGAAGGACCCTTTAACATTATTTACAAGATAAAAACCTTTGAAAACACCTTTATGTTGAATCTGTATCTCTGGAAGGCTTGTTACCATTTTTCCTAGAGCTGGGAAATCTCTATAATGAATGTGATAAAGTCTCTTATTCCATAGCTCACTCAAGTTGATAGTATCATGTAACAGGGCCTAGAATGGTATGATGGTCAATCCGTATAAGTTGATTTCTTGAACACTAATTACTTTGTCATAATTTATATGTGAGTCCTTGTGCCATGCAAGAAATATTCTTTCAGAAAAGGTAACCTTGTAGCCTTTGTCTTCTAAGGTAGAAATGGATACAAGGTTTCTCTTCATCCTAGGTACATATAGTACTTCACTTAGTTGAAGCTTCATGTCAGAATATAGTTGGAAGGTAGAAGTTCCAACCCCTTTCACATTATATCTGGAATCATCTCCAAGGACAACATGTATATTGGTCTCTTTCTCAACAAGATTAGTCAGGTGATCTCTAAAATTGTCCATGTGACTAGAGGCACCACTGTTAATTAACCCGAGAGTGCTAAATTGTTGATGTCTTCATCTCTCTAGAGTCTTGGCTTCTAAGAACTTAATTTTCATGATACATCAAGCTTGTCCTCCATCATAGTTCTAGATTCTTTACAAACCCTGATCAACTGGGATATAAAACCTAACAGCTAGGATAGGCTAGAAACCTTAGGTTTTTTTGGGATTATGAATACCAAGAATAATACTTCAAAGTTTATAAGAACACTGGTGAGTTGAAGAGCTCCTTCAATGGGTTGCATAAACCCTAATTTTGAAATTTCTACAGAAAATTGTGAAACCCTAGAAACCCTAGGGCCAAAAAATAAAAATGCTCAGAAATGAAATATGAATCTTGTTGGAGGTTAAATGAAGGAGGAAATACACTCCTATGCACTTTTTGTCCCTAGCACCCAAGTATTAAGTGTTGGAACACCTCAGAAAGGAGAGTTGTACAAATTTTCTGGAAACCCTAGGAGGGTCTTACGATTTTGTAGAAGTGAGAGGATGGCTGGTAGATGCTTGTGAAATGGGTTCTTAAAGACCTATGCTCTGATACCATGTTGATTTTTCATTAATATAGGCTCAAGCATGAAGTTACTTCCAATTTTAGTATTTACTTGAACCATAGACAATTGCAGTTACACCATAAACAATTTGTTGCAGCAACCAAGAGCACAAGAATAAATACCATGCACAAGTACACAAGAAGTATCTTGGGAAACCCTTCTCAACAAGGGAAGAACACCCATCCAATCCTTTTCTATATTATTCAATAGAAAGACCTCCCACGCCATAAGCCTAGCACACAAAAGGGTGCTCACAAAACCTAGAAGACTAGTGCCCAAGAGAGTTGTGCACTTCAACCCAAGAACAAGTACTTTCTGAAATTTCCAAACTTGCACTTGTGTTGTGTTTCCTCAATGGGGAAATCACCTTTATTTATATTAGAATCGACACATCAAAACTAGTGTCTATTGGCACAACAGGGACGACCCCAATAACTCAAAATATAATTAATAATTACCATATTAATTTTCTTTTACATAAATTATCTTTCACTTTATGGTGGGGCTGACTTGTACCCTTTAAATCACAATTAGGGTTAAAGGTAAGTCTGACTCTTAGCAAGGGATCTCATACACCCACTAGTGCTCAACCACTAGGGGCACGTCCACATGTTCTCAGCCACAGGGATGTCCAAGTCTCTATCTCGCTATGTCTCATAGGAGAATCATCATAATACACACTCACTAGTGCTCAACCACTAGGATCATGTCCACCTATGCTCACGCACATGAATTTCCTAATCAAAAAATCTCTATCTCACTATATCTCACAGTATACTCATCTGGAGTATCACATCATCTCAACTCTCTGCACAGAGGAGAACAATAAACCCATCACATGGGATCATTCACCCCTCATAGGGGTACACACAATTTCATCTCAAACAATACACCCATCTCATGGGAATCTTCCCTTCTCACGGGCACACAACATTCCATCTCTGTCTCAAAGAGAATGACACACCCAGGTCATGGGAATATTCCCTACAGATGGGAACACAACATTCCTTCTCCGTCTTAGAGAGGAACAACACACCCATCTCATGGGCACACCCAACTCTTAGGCTCTCTCTTAGGCCGACTCACTCAGTCTATGTCCTGGAGGATGTCTCATGCAATTGTAATCATCAACAACTTGTTCACTAGATATCTGAGTGCATAGTGATCTCTATACATCTTGAAATGGGACCCTAACAAGTAGTGTCTGAACATATACAAGGCATAAACCATTGTCAATCCTTCCCTTTCTGTCTTCATGCAATTATTTTTAAAAGTTGACAACTTTATGCTTGCAAACACAATTGGATGTTCTAATTCTCCCTCTCCTAGCTGGGGAAACACTACGCCGATTGTTATCGACGATGCATCCACATGAACATGAAACTCTTTCTGCTAATATGGGAACACCAAAATGGGTGCAGTTACTAACTTCTTCTTCAATACACCCAAAACCTATTGATAGTCTTCATTCCACTGAAACTTATCTTCTTTCTTTAGTAACTTCTCCATTGAGCTTGTAATCTGCACATAGACTTTAATACATTTCTTGTAATATCTTGTATGACCCAAAGTAGTTCTCAATGGTCTCATTGATTCTAGTGGTGGAAAATTAACAATTACATCTATCTTGGTAGGATCAACCAACAAACCCTTCTTTCATACCATGTGACCTAACAATGTCCCAAACTATGCACAAAAAATACATTTCTTGAAATTTAATGATATCTGATATTGTCTACATATATCAAGCATCAACCTTATATTTTCTGTGTGATCTTTCAATAAACTAAATACCATCCAATCACCTAAATAAAATTCAAGAAAATTATGAATAAATTCCTTAAAGGCGGCAACAACTACTCTTGAAAATGCAACATGTGTATTCTTTAATGCAAACACCATCATTATGTATTGGAAGCTTCCCCATTCCATTGCAAAGGTTGTATTATGTCTATCTTCTAGCGCAATCTTTATCTGGTGGTATCCTGAAAATCCATCCGTGAATGAGTAGGCCTCCTTCCCTCCTACTTTTTCTAACACTTCGTTCATAAAGGGGGTCGGAAAAGGGCCATGTAAATAGGCATAGTTTAACTTCCTTAGGTCAACACAAATTATAATACCCCCTATTTTGTTATCTTGCACTACCATTGGAATTATCTATTCAGACTCTACGATGGGCTCAATTATACCAGCTTCTATCATTATGTCAAGATCTTCTTTCACTTTTTCCTTATACTTCAGATTCAATCTATAAGGTCTCCATCTTACTATATTAGCATATGCTTTTAATGAGATCTTCATCTCACCCAATTCGCCATCTATTCCCTTCATCTCTAAAAAGGTTGTCGGAAAAATATCTTGAAACTTGTGCAATAGGTCTGCAATATTTTCCATGGTCTCATCATTCTAGTAGTCACCAATATTTGTGAACTTAAGTTTCTCTTTGATTCCAATAGTAACTTTTCACACTCTTAATGGATTTTCATATGCATCAGATTCAAGTTCTGGACCTACTACGTCGCACTCCCCTTCAGTCTTTGGTAGTTGCACATATCTTGG
>ML847863.1:0-12683 GCA_009831015.1 Picea engelmannii | reverse complement strand
GCAACAATGTTACCTAGAGGTTAGAATTCCAAGAAGTTAACCTGAACTACGCAGTTTTACACTAAATGTTACAATTTAACTTGAAATTGTCCAAGTTAAAGTGAAATTGCTATAGTTGATATTTATTTCTGCCATTTAACAGCCAAACATACAGTTTGACTTGAATTCCAACTCTCTAATAGTTTGTAGACTCTCATGTAGTTCTTTGGATTTTCTCTCTCTCCTTCCAAGATGTCGTCCACCATAAATACATATACACAAAAGATTACTCTAATATTTTCAACGTCGGGTTTTAAATATTTTATTCCCTCAACCTTAGGATTTCATTAAGAACGCTGCAATATTTACAGCTTTGGCCTTCAAATCTTTTCTTCTTTCAGCTTAAGGTCTTAAAATTCACGGCAAATAAAGAACATTGAAATATTTTCCAGCCGAGAACTCAAATATTCGACTCCTTCTGCTTAATCTTATTTATATAAATTATTTATACTAATTTAATTGATTTACTTTAAATTATTTTAACACTTTATATTGTATATATATAATAATTGAACGTACACCCAAGGGTTCGAGAACGCATGGGTTCCACGTGCTCGTCTAGCTTTCATAAGCTCCCTCGTATCTAATCCCCAATTTCTACACCTGTCAACCTTTCAACTCTCTACGCGTTCTTCCTCTGTCCCACTTTCTCCCGATTACCGATTCTCCGATATGTTACTTGTGCATCAGCCCTTTAGGCTAAATTCTTGGTTCATATGACCATTGTACCACAAGGCCACAACTTTGTCCCTTATCGGGGTTTCGGGTGTCGCAATATCTTATTGCATGAATCCTGCGTCCACGGAATTCCCGATATCCCGATGCACCTATTCCTTGCGTGTTGGCCCTTTCGGCTATGCCGAGGTCCATGTGACCGTTGCCTTATGGCTTCCCATCGGGGTTTCAGTCCTTCTCATGCCAGAATTTCCATCAATTCAACGTTTCGTAATGCCTTCTAGCGTTTACCCTTTGTCAAACGAACATAATACAAATTTTCCACCTTCCCCGTAAATCTTCATTTAAAGCGGGTTATAACTTAACTTTTACGAGTTAACTATCGATGAAATCGGGATTCAGGATTTCCCGCAATCAAAGAATCGATGTAACTTGAATCCCAAAACCCCGATCTCCGATTTCACGATGTGATTAAGCCTTAATTAAACATCTGTTAATTAATCCTTTTTATCGAAGGTTTAAGAGTTAGGTTAATTATATCGGCTTTCGGGGTTCGTGATTTCGTAGTGCATGGACACCGTGTCCACGAAACTCACGATATCCCGATATCTGATGCCACCTGTCTACTGTGGGCCCCGCTATCCTTTGACCCATCGGGAAATCGCGTATCGCGATTCCATCATGCGAGTATTCCTTGCCCTCGAAAATCCCGATATCCCGATTCTCGGTTTGCTGACAGTTGGCCTCCACTACGCCTCTGTCCTTCTCCTCTGCTCTAATGACAGTTGGCCCCCCACTCATCGGGGTTTCAGACTTCGTGGTTTCGAAATGCCGAGATTTTGTGTCCACGAAATCCCCGATATGCCGATCCCCGATTTTTCTTCGGATCTCCGCGATGTGTCTCTTCAAACGGACGGTCTAGATCATTCCCACTATTTCGGGGTTTTTGATGCTCCAATTTCCTCGACCTCATGACTCCTGATTTCACGAACGCCGATATCCCGACTCTTCCCAGGTTGCTGACACCTGTCCTCCACTAGTCCCACTTGTGGCTCACACAATTCTCCTGTTGAGGTTTTCTCCGATGGCGCAGATCTTCGACTCCTCGAGATCTACTGACACGTGTCCTCCAAAATGAACGGTTCAGATCTTGTCGGGAAATCACGGATCGCGATTCCGTGTGACAAGATTTATGTGTGCTCGATAATTCCGATTCCCCGATTCCCGACTCCCTCCAGGGTGCTGACACGCATCCCAAATGATGGATGGTTCAGATCGACTCTCGGGGTTCGCTACTTTACAAGGCTAGGAACCTTCACTAACCTGTACCCCGATGACCAAAACCCCGATCCGGTGGTCACGCGACACGTGTCCTCCACCCCGACTCTGGGGGTTCCAAAATGCTTACGTCACCATCGGAATATCGCGGGTCGTGATTCCCAACTACGAGGTTTCTTTGTCTTTGAAAACCTCGATTTCCCGATCCACAACTCTTCGGGATCCTCCGCCATGTGTCACGCACAATGGACGGTCCAGATCCGATCGGGAAATCGCGTATCGCGATTTCAACCTACACAAGTCTTACGTCTCCGGAATCTCCGATGAGCAAAACTCCGACAGCGTCCGATCCTTTGCTACCTGTCCTCGCAGATGGACGGTCCGGATTGACTCTCGGCTTTCGAGACCTTCGAGGTCCCAGTTCTCACGACCTCGAGAACTCCGATTTCCCGATGATCAATATCCCGACTCTCACGCGATCTCTACCACGTGTCCTTCCAAATGGACGGTCCAGATCGCTTCTCGCGGTTTCGGGATTTCGATACCAATGTGCCTATGTCTACGGGATTCTCGATCCCTGACTTTCTCCAGATCTGCGACACGCGTCCCCCTAATGGAATGGCTTCGATCGTATCGGGAAATCGCGGATCGCGATTTCATTGCGCAAGAGTTTCATGACTCCGGAAACCCCGATATGCCGATATCTGACTCTGCGAGATCTACTGACACGCGTCCTTCACAATGGACGGTCCAGTTCTGATCGGGAAATCGCATATCGCGATTTCAATACATAACGGTTCTATACTCCTCCTAATCTCCGATGGTAAACTCCCGACGCCTCTCAGACGCTGACACGTGTCCTGCAGAGATCAACGGCTAGGATCCATTCTCAGGATTTCGCAAAACCTCGATGACTCAGATTTCCGATGACTCCTCCTGTGCACGCTAGGGCTTAAACCTCGTGCAACTTTCTAGATCTAACGGCTGACGGGATTTCGCCCGAGATCTGACGGCGCAGATCTGTTCTCCCATGTGATGGACAGTTCCCTTTGGGATAATGATCAATTGCATGAAACTCCATGCAGTGTACAATTTCTTTCTTGGCACGGTTGACATTTACATGGGCCTATAGTTCATGAAATTTTCACACTATTACTATCATCGGTGCTCAATACGGGCAACTAGTTTTACACTGTTCCCGCACAATACAAGTCTGTTAAATTTCCTCTCTTTTTTTTTTTGACTGCGCATCGGCAGATTTTTTTTCATTTAGGTAAGTTCGAGGTGAAGTAGGCCTTTTCAAGGTCCAACAATCATCTTATGCATTTTATTTAGTATGGTTTGTGTAGTTACTGTATCTTACCCGTTTCAAGCCTTCAACAGAAGCTTCCCTTGACATTTTCATTGGTTCTAGGTATCTATTCTACCCGAAACTTCATTAACAACATTGCTTAATAAAATTAAGTTATGACTTCTCTTTTCCGTGCTCAATAGATTGGATACCCTACTGTATCATGTATTAGTCACAATTAGTCCACTGAACGTGTATCTCTTATAGGTTAAGCGTGGCTAGAGTTAACACTCCAGGTTTCGGCCCTTAGGCTCCAGATTTTGAACTAAGACGCTCTGATACCATATGTAATGCCCATATCCTTCTAAGCATTAATTTAATTTCATAAACAATTCATTTCTAAACGGAGATAACGATTTCACAGCATATATTTATGTTCTCAACAACAATTTCGGTAATTTAGATTTATCACAGGGTAATAACTTTCTAGTAAAATGAGATAAATGCATAACTTGACCAATACCTGATACTGTTGCTAATTTCTGCTGCCTTGCTGTGTTTGCTCCTGCTGATACACAGATTAACCCTGCCACAAACAAGCAAATAACTGCCCAAAACTACTATCCTCCCTGCCAACTAGGAAAACTACCTAGCTCCAGGATATCTACGGATATCCTGGCCCTCCGTGCCCAAATCCTTCAGCAACTCGGTGCCTCCCTAGATCAAGCCACAGTTCAGAACACTCTGTTCCTTGCTTACAGCAAGCCAACAGTCCACAAATACCACAGGCTCACAACCAATACAATAGTGTACATAAAGTTGCTACTCACAGTAGATACTGTGGTGTAGAACTCTCTGCTCACCACAGAATACAACAGTTTATCACAAGACACAGAGTCCAGAGGCCCTCTTCTCACCCAACACAATAGTTCGCAGCCAAATATCACAGTACGCAGAATCTCTCTGCTTCCGGCAATTACAGTGGTCCTGAGCTCACAACCCCATAGCATCCATCCCCGCCGAATGGCCTGCACATCCCCCTCTTCCCGTCCCTTTTTCCTCCCTGCCGCCTCACGCAGTAACTCTACTACCAACCCCCTCCACGCATCCTCCAACCTGCGTCCCCCAATAAATTTTATTGCCTCAGGATTTATGGGCTCCCGCACCCTGCATACGCAACCCTGTGCATACGTAACTCTATTGTTATCTCCATTCTTACTGAATGTCTTTTAAATTGGTTTATCAGATCATTGAATGCAGTCTGCAATCAATGTTATTTTATTAATTTTAATTCTTTCTTAATTAAATCTTGCTTAATAATCTTTAATCATTTATCAGTTTAGGGGCGTTACAGAGCTCAACAAGATCACTATTAAATATAAGTTTCCCATTCCTGTCATTGATGAATTGTTAGATGAACTACATGGAGCAATCTATTTCACAAAGTTGGATCTTCGTTTAGGGTATCATCATATTATAATGAAGGATGAAAATATCCCCAAAACAACATTTCGAACTCATGAAGGCCATTATGAATTTTTGGTCATGCCTTTTGGCCTTGCAAATGCACCTTCCACATTCCAAGGGTTGATGAATTCCATTATCAAGACCTTCCTTCGAAAATTTGTGTTAGTATTTTTTGATGATATACTAATCTATAGAAAGTCTTGGGAGGATCATGTGCAACATGTTGACAAGGTGCTACAACTACTAAAGGAGAAACAACTATATGCCAAACCATACAAATGTTTCTTTGGAGTGAAGAAGGTATAGTATTTGGGTCATATTGTATCTCATGAAGGTGTCAAGGTAGACCCTAACAACATTAAGGCCATGATGGACTGGACAATTCCAAAAACATTGAATAATCTTAGAGGATTTCTCGGTTTGACAGGTTACTACCGCAAGTTTGTTCAACACTATGGAAGAATATCAACACCTTTAATGACACTAACTAAGATGGATGCATTTTCATGGACTCCAGAGGCAACTAAATCTTTTGAACAACTTAAAGAGGTGATGTGAAAATCTCTTGTCTTGACCACTCCAGACTTCACAAAAACCTTTATTTTGGAATGTGATGCCTCGGGAAATGGAATTGGTGCTGTCCTAATGCAAGAAGGAAGGCCCCTGGATTTTGAAATTCGACCACTCAAGGGAAAGGAATTACACAAACCCATTTATGAGAAGGAAATGATGGAAATACTACATGCATTGAAGAAATGGCGTCCTTACCTAATAGGTAGGCACTTCAAGGTCAAAACAAATCATGATAGTCTTAAATACTTCTTGGAACAAAGACTATCTTCAGAAGAACAACAAAAATGGGTAACCAAGATATTGGGTTATGATCTTGAAATCGTCTATAAAAAAGGGAAGACAAATGTTGTGGCAGATGCACTCTCAAGGAAGGATGAAGATGTTGAGGCCTTTCTCTATGCTATCTCAATCATCAAACCCGATTGGATAATAGAAGCAAGGGATGAATGGAAGAATGACGAAAAAGTGTGGACTCTCTTTCAAAGGTTGGAGCAGGATTCCAATACATCAGATACATTTACATGGAAAAATGATTCACTATGGTACAGAGATCACTTATATTTATATACGAACTCCCAACCCAAACAAAAGGTACTATTGGAATTGCACACCTGTCCAGTAGGAGGGCACTCAGGATTTTTAAAAACCTCCCATAGGGTCAAGAATGAATTTTTTTGGGATGGCCTTAAAAATGATGTTCAAAGGTTTGTGTCAGAATGTTTGGTTTGCCAACAAAATAAGGTGGAAACAATTAAGACCCCAGGTCTTTTAAAACCATTAGCCATCCCAAGTCATCGTTGGGAGGAAGTTTCCATGGATTTCATCACAACGTTACCGAAGTTTGAAGGAAAGAGTGTCATCATGGTGATTGTTGATAGACTGACCAAGTACGCACACTTTTGTGCACTCTCTCATCCCTTAAAAGCTAGTACAGTTGCCACCGCATTCATGGAGACATTTCAAAAGCTACATGGAAGCCCAAAGATTATGGTAAGTGACAGAGATCCCATCTTCATTAGACATTTTTGGATAGAATTATTTTATTGTTTGGGTACGCAATTGGCTCATAGCTCATCCTATCATCCTCAATCTGATGGGCAAACTGAGATAGCGAACAAATGTCTGGAAGGCTACCTTCGTTGATTCATCTCTAATAAACAAACACAATGGTTCAAATGGTTACCCTTGGTAGAATGGTGGTATAACACTTCCTTTCATACAACAACAAAAATGACACCATTTATGGCACTCTATGGATACCACCCTCCTTCCATCACTTCTTCTCTAAAAGAAAAATCTAAGGTTCAAGCAGTGCAAGATCACATCGAGAATCAACAACAAGTTCTCCAAATCTTAAAGGACAACATGACCATGGCACATAATCGCATGAAACGACAAGAAGATCAACATTATAGTGAAAGAAGTTTTGAAGTAGGGGATTGGTTGTTTTTAAGACTACAACCATACAAACAGATGTCCCTCAAGCAAGCCAAAAAGGATAATAAATTATCACCAAAGTACTATGTCCCTTATAAGGTGTTGCAAAAGATTGGTACTATGGCATACAAATTTGAGTTTCCTGCATCTTCACGAGTACACCCAGTTTTCCATGTTTCATGCTTAAAGAAGGTTATAGGTGACAAGATCCCAATTCAAACTGTATTGCTAGAACTTGACGAGGAAGGAAAAATAATATTGGATCCTGAAGCCATCATTGACACAAGAATTCGCCAGCTGAGGAATAGATCCCTTTCATACTATCTCATTAAATGGAGGAAACTATCGGCTGAAGATTCCACTTGGGAAGATGAGTCTTTTATACAAAAGCATCCAGAGTTACTCAAGCAATGTGAACAACACTTTTCTGAAGGGGAGGGGCATGTTAAGCCCTAAATAGTGGCTCATTACCCATTAATTAGGGAATATTATATTAGTAATGTTATTTTATTTATGTCGGCTTTAGTCCATTAGTTGTAATTATACCTCATAGTCTCCTATATATACCAAGGAAACATTTTCATTTTGAATCATCTTGTAATTGTACATTTATGTGGGCATAAGGAGGTTGCCCCCTTGAAAAGGCTTATTATCTGAGTTTCTCTCTTTTTCAAGGCGTTGTGTACTTATTCTGAGGTTTTTCTATGCTATATTCATATTTGGTTCTTAACAGGGTCTTTGGTCTTCTTGGTCTCTGAGGAGTCAATTGCCTCAGCCACGAAATTGCCACGGGTTGGAGATCGCTAGTTCAAACACCATCAATTGCCACAAACAAGCTACAACAATGTTTTCAAGATTGAGTTTTAGAATGTTTCTAGAGCTAAATGGTACTCCAAAGAATGGATTAAGGATGGGATGATTAATCCTCTGATTTTCATTACCAGAATTATCACTTGTGAAGGTAGATACTCTGTCTTCAAAGCTTGCCATTTTCGTCTGTTAGCTCATTTCCAATTTAATAAGACCCTGAATTTTCCTTTATACTTCTTGAAAAGTCTTGATAAAATGTCTTCCCAAGTACGAAATAATGTGGCCAATCCTTATAACAGTCTATTCCACCACGACCTCATCAAATTGCTTGTCATAACCGAGTTGACAAAACAGGGCAAGACATGGGATGAATTCCTCTATCAATTCTCAAATCCCCATATCACAGTCAAGACCAACAAGAAACCAATTGATTTAGGGACTGTTACTCCATCTAAGCCTCATTCTACAAAGACTCTAAACCATCCCACTCAAACTATCTCTCTGTCTGAACAAAAGACCAAGAAAATTGTTGATTCCCCTACAACCTCATCAGGCAAGAAAACCAAAAATCCTACCGAAAATTATCCATTTCTCTAAACACCCATTGATCGTCCACCCAAGATGTTACAATAGGCATTTCAACAAGATTTCCATTTAGTCCCTACGAATAGAGGAAGATCCAATCTATTTAAAGGGGAATCTTTTTTAAGTAGTACCCGAAGTTCAAGTGGGTAGCCTAATGTAAAACCCCCAAGCACTTCAGATCCTATCCAATTGTCTTATGATCATGAAAGACCCCATAAAAGACTCAGGGAATTTTCTACATAAGATTTTGAGCCTGATAGAGAAGTAAAATATGAACCTAATCCCTCTCACAAGCACTTTGTTACTCCTACCCGCTAGATGCCTACATCAGCTTCCAAAGTTGATAGACCTTATACATCCATCAAGGGATCCAAGCCCTCTTCTTAAACATATGATCATACACCAATTATTGAAAAATTACAACAATAAAATGCTCAGTTGACTCAATAGTTGGAAGAGCGAAAGACTATGGATAGGCATCTCTATCATGAGAATTCGGTATTGCAAGAAAAAGTGAACTCTCTCCAACGATTGGTTGATCAAATGACCAATGGAAATCGTAGCCTCCAAACACAATTGAAACATCGTAAAAGGCCCAAGACAAAGTCTCCAGGACAAGAGGGAGAAGCTTCAAAAGATAATCCACCCCCTCATTTGCAAGTCTAGTCATGTCGGGTGATTCAATTTTGTTTGCTATGGGACCTGCAAATCCTTAGGCATAGGGATAATGTTGGGTTCGTATTTTGACTATTTTATTACAATGATTGAATCCTTTTTGCATCGATATTATATATGATATTGGCCATTTTGAAGGAGTTTCTAATGTTTTTATATCGATTCATCATGGATTCACATCAGGTATGTGTAATTGATATTTTTACAATGATTTTGAGCTCAATTCAGTTTAGTTCGATGTTTACAAGGATTTAATGCATGGTTTGTGTGTAAGAGGGAAAAATCACGGTCCGATCCTCCATCTGATACCTCGTCCGACACTTCATCCAACACCTTATCTGGTACGCGATCTGACACTCCATCTAACATGTGATCCAACACTCGGAGCACAAAGGAGTTGGCGGTTCGTACATTGTCGTCCTCTGGTGGACGAATCGACGATCTGGGTCTTGTGCCCCCTCGTGGCCTCCAACTATAGAGATTGATACACCTTAGATTGGACGGTTATGTTGATCACTAAGTGGCTCACAGATTTTCTAGAAGCTGAAGTTGTTAGAAGCTCATTTAATGAATTTTCCATTTTTAGAGGAGGTCGACCCTTCTAGTGGTCGACTGCTCGAGTTGTAATTCACCCATAAGTACCACTATGAGTGGAAATACCACAAACATAGTTTTTAAGAAGATTTTCACTGTGTAATTCAAACATTTCTCTGCAAACTTAGGTTCTAGACTTCACTTTTAATTAATGACAGAATCACATTGAGTTAAGCCTACGTTTTGTTGGAGAGTAGCCACGACTTGTTGGGGGGCCCACCAGTGGTCTGGGTGACTATATAGATATATATATTGTGTATTTTATTTTCTTAGTTAGAATTTCTATTTGTTTCCTTGTTGTATGCATTTTTCAGTTTCAGTTACTGTACATGTTAATTATCTAATTTGTCTTTTTTTAAATCGCAGATTGCTTATAGAAGTTGGTTTTTTATCATGTCATGTTTCTTATTTCTTAGCAATGAATTGTCCTGCAAGATACTAACTTAGACAGTATATCGTAGTCTTAATTCGGTTTTGGAAATTAAAACATAGTATTACTTAGACAAAGGATTAGTGTCAACAGATTTTTAATTTAGGATCGTTTGCAACCTTCGATGGATTAACAGTTGCAATTTTTATCAGCTGTAATCAAGATAAATTTAATTATTAGTTCAATTAAGTTTTCATAGATCTATTTTGTTCATTAATCTTGATTTAGTATGTTAGGATATAAATAGATTTTGGGGTTATGTTTTCTAAAAAGCATTCTAATTTTGAAATCTGATTTTTAATGATAGGATTAGTTTAGTTTAGATTATCAAATCTCAGTTATGGATTTGCATTGAAATTTTAATTAGAAGAGTGGATTTGAATTAAGATTTTTAATCATGAGTTTCTGAGTTTGTAAATTTTCTTGAATTAGTATACGAGTGTTTTTAATCATTGATGATTGATGCATGAAGTTTAGAGATCACATGGTTTCCCAAGATACTTAGTGTTTCTTCTATGATGGAAAATCTTTAGTTAGATTTCTTGATTCACACTTTCCATTTCTTTGTAGAAGTCATCATTGAATTAATCCCTCCTGAAATGTCACTAATAGTCATAGTCCATCATGATGTTATTCGACACTGAAGACATAATCATCATATTTGAATTCTCTTTTTCCTGTTATTGCAAATTAGGAATAGTTTTGATTAATTAGAATCTGAATACAGTCATGATGATTTTTTATTAAGTAGGTTAATATTTCTCCTTTGCAAAATAGAAATGATTATGAGTTCTTTTTAAGAATAGAGTTCACTTGTTGAAATAGTTTGGATAGGTTAGTTGTCTTCTTGCTTATTTTCTTAAAGATAAAAATATCAAAAGTAATTTACTTGATGTTTTTTATTTAAAAAAATTTGAATAGAGTAACTTGTTTAAAATAGGTTATGATTTTCTCTTTTAGAAATAATCCATCAATCCATTGTTTGATGCTTCTTAGGGTAAATAGTTCAAGTTCATTAATATAATTTGCTAATTGATCAAAATGAAAAGAGTCATCTCTTAAGTAGATTGATAGAGTATTGATCCTTAGGTAGACCATCCCATTAGTTAGACAATACTTCCATTAGATTTTCTTCCTTGGCTCATATAGTGCCACAACTCTAAGTTTACTTACCCTGGGTTGACAATTTAATTGAGGTAATTAATGCATATAGAATACCCATCACTAGGACCCGACTGGATAGCATAAACATCAAAATCACCACCAATATATGATATGCCATCAGTATATGATCGCACCATTCTAGAAATCTCAGTTGAAAAGGTAAACACATTGAAATATTTTCTAAAGAGGTATTTATATTTGATGAAGGATGAAGAAATGTTAAATGCACTACACCAGAGGATTGTTCAGTACACTCTAGACAGAGAAGTACCTACGACATAGAGAGAAATGAATCAAGTAGTGAACAAGAAGAGGATAAACAAAGAATTCAGATTGAATGCACAGGTAGGAGAATATGACATGGATAATGTAATCTTGGACTTATGATCAGATGTAAATGTTTTTCCAAGATAGATGTCAGAGATGATGGGGAAACCGAAGCTAGTTTGGTCAATTGTTCAACTAATATTGGAAAACCAACATAAGATAATAATGATCGAGAGATTGGTAGGAGTACCTATTAACATAGATGGAGTGTGCAACATAGCTGAATTTGAGGTTATTGATATTATGGATAACAATGATCCATATCCAACATTTCTAGGATTGGATTGGTCCTTTGACAATCAGATGATTGTTAACTTTAAGAAGAGATAAATGATTTTTTAAGGAGGAGGAGTAATGGTCACTGCGCCATTAAATACTACAGAGGCAAGGAGGTTTGTGGAACACATGAGAAANGATTGTGTGCATGGATGACTACATCAATCCTACTGTAGATGGTGCACTTGGTTGGAGAAGCATTAGATCTTGTTCCTTAGATTCAACGAAATAAGTTGAACATTAGAAGCATAGATTGACAAAGTATAAACTAGAAGATGTGCTCACATTACTCACTCTTTGTGTTGGATCGGAACAGAGGTATGTGATACACCTAGGTTTGATGGATTAACTGAGTTAAGTTCCTTTGTGAATGAATTTGAATTTCATATACCTGAAAAAAAAATATTTTTAGAATTAGATGTTTCAGTTATAGCAACCCCATCAAGATGGTAGGATAAACAGAAGAAAGAAATAGGGGATTGGTAGCACTGTAAAAGGTTGATGCAAATTAGATTTGGAACAAAATAAATTATGCACAAGTACACAGGGATAAGGAAACCGACATATCATGTTGTGTAGTTTATAACAACTTGGAGATAGGTTACAAAGAGGGAATGGATGCACAGGTTCATACATACATACACTTGAGATTGTTCCCAAGAACTGGTATGTAGATCTAGAAGTGCGCAAAGGGATATAAAATTGGGAAGAGATCATCCAGAATTTCAAGGTAACATTTAGTTTTGAAGCCGAGTCACCTGTAGTAGATGAAACTCTACAGGTTATTAGAAGTAAATGTTTTATGGAAGAAGGCCAGATAAAATTAGTACCTAAGTGTAGTGCACAAAGAGAATCTACGACAGTCTATGAACAACTAGAATGTTACAATTTTATTGAAGAAGATCAAGAGGAAGAAGATCCAAGATATGTGCAACTACCAAAGACTGAAGGGGAGTGCGACGTAGTAGGTCCAGAACTTGAATCTGATGCATATGAAAATCCATTAAGAGTGTGAAAAGTTACTATTGGAATCAAAGAGAAACTTAAGTTCACAAATATTGG